>CABHPP010118554.1:0-36397 GCA_902168425.1 Peromyscus attwateri
AGGAGACAGATGGCCTGTGGGCAAATGGCAGTTTATAAAGGAAAAAAAGGAAACCCTGTGTTAGGAGGAGTTGGTTTGTTTTGATTGAGAATATTAATTAGAGTAGCCAAAAGGGGAGTTTGATTGCTGGACTTCAATAAATTGATAGCTAGACCTAATGATGTAACCACTTAGGTCTTCACTGACCTTGATAAGCTTTAGCTTTTGGAAAAACTGAGTCATAGAAAACTATGATATTTTGTAAAAATACACTATAAAAGATTTAAAAATAATGTTCCCAGTCCCTCTGTGGAATATATTTATGGTTTAAAGTTTATTTTGATACTAAATGAATTTCAATTCAAAATTATAAATTTTGAAACTGAGATTTAACAGTGATAAAATTATAAAATCTTATAAAAAGTGATAACTTATTATAAACCGTTAAAGATAAAACATTTAAGTTAATGGTCAGACACCTTATAAATGATCAAATTCTTTAATGTGCTTGGAACTATGTTTATAGTCATACTAAGTATAAATGTAATTTATTCGCATGGACAAACTTTGGTGCTTTGTATATAGTGTCAAAGTTAAGCCTGAAAAATTTACTAAAAATAGGTTTGCTTAATATAAAATAGTATTCAAAATCAGGCGCTAGATAATGCCCCTCAAACCTCTCAGAGATCTGCTGAATATGTATTTAAGGGGTTTAATGGAAGGAAGGAGCAGGAAAAGGCTTCCCATGATAGACAGAAATACCAGCTTCAGGCAACAGCCCCGAGGCGGCCTCCACACAGGCCTAAAGATATCAAATGTGCACCCAAGGGAAAACTCCCCCTAGCTCTTTAACTTCGCCTTCTGTCCAGTCTCTATTCATCTCCTCAGATTTCCACCTGGCTGGCAGATAACATCCCGGAATCAACCTTAACTCTACAACTACTCTGAAACCAGCTCACCTCCCAGCCTCAGTTGTTCTCATAACCAAAGGGCCTTTGACCTGATGACTGCCCCAAAGGAGGCACATGTCTCTTCCTCAGTGAAAACTGTTTTATCTACATAAACCATTCTGGTCAGGTAAAGGAGCAGATTAAGAACCTGTAGTAGCTGGCACACAGAATCTGACGCCCAGGAGCCGACTCCAATACAGGACTTTCTTTTTGGTCTCCTGTGGTCTCGTAGCTTATATGCTTCTGATCTCTAGTGTCCTCATAGTAATGATTGCTTCCTGTCTCTTCAGGTTTTTTTCCAGAAAGACTTAATAATGAGCAGGCCCATGCTCAGTGAACCAGATGCTAATGATGGAATTCCTTCTGGTATTCTACATTACAATTTGACTACCTGCTTTGGATCAATACTCCAGATTTCCCTTTTTTCCAACATCTCCACTGAGTTGAAAGAAGCCAGTGTGTTATAGTTTATAAACGGTGTAAAATGACCTTGGCAGATTGCAGCCAAGTGGCCTAGAAAGTCATGCCACATGACAGAACTTTTATGGGGAATTTATCGGGGGGAGGGAAAGAAGAGACACAACGTGGCCTATGGAATCAAGAAGTGCAGGAAGAGGGGAAGAGAGGGAAAGCGGGCAGGAGTGGGCCAGGCATGCCTGAATACCAAAATTCCTCCCTTTTGTTTATTATAAAAAGGTAAGGAGTTAGGGGTGGCAGGTGAGGCAGAATGAGACACCGAGTTCTCAAGCAGCTTCCTGCTGACTTGGGCAATGATGGTCATCTTTGGGGAATCTGAGAAAGTTGGGGTGCTGGCCACATCCTGGGGTAGCTGGTTGTTTCATTGCTGTTCAGGCTCTGTGGTGCTGCATGGACCTGGCAAGATGCTGTCAGAGCAGAGGATAAAGTTATTTAGGGGAAAATTTTTTCTTACGTCCCTGTTATTGAGGGAGGGAAATCCCAAGACCAGGGAAAAATGGGAGGCTTAGGCTGTTGATTGACTGTACTTAATTGAGGGGTGCATCTGACCTGTTTGAGGTTGATCCAGTTGATTTCCTGGAGCTTAGAAGAATTCTTTGAGTTTGTGAAAAGATAAGTTTTAGACACATTACATTCTCACTGTTTATAATCTGTACTGAAATTTATATTGTAGAGACTCATGCCTTTGAGTCATACTGAATCCAGAAATGATTTTGATTGAATGCATTAGCACCCTTTTTCTATCCAGAAAACTGTGACAAATTTTTTTTTGGCACAATGAAAAGCACCTTTTAGATCTATCATTAGACAACAACCAAAAGGAATTTAAAATCCTGAGCTTGTGTCGCCGGGCGGTGGTGGCACACGCCTTTAATCCCAGCACTCGGGAGGCAGAGGCAGGCGGATCTTTGTGAGTTCGAGGCCAGCCTGGTCTACAGAGCGAGATCCAGGAAAGGCGTAAAGCTACACAGAGAAACCCTGTCTCGAAAAACCAAAAAAAAAAAAAAAAAAAAAAAAAAAAATCCTGAGCTTGTGGCTATGATCATACAGTGGTAGAGTATAGTGTTTAGTACTCTACCTGGGCTAGATTAATAGATTTTCTGAGCATGATAATAGCAAGGTAAACTGTGTATAAACTTAGTATTAGCTCTAGAAGAGTGAGGGCTGTGACCTAAATTTTACACAGAGAAATGAGAAGGCACCTGAAGCATTGATTGCTGCTGTTAAGCTGACAAAGTTACCATTAGCCCAGTCATCAAATAGCATCAGAGTTCTGAGATGGATAAATTGTACCTGAATTAGCAATTGAAAATGACAGAGACTTACTTGTTGGCTATATAGACAGCCACCACCACCACCACCACCACCACCACCATGCCGCCCCGTCCTCTATGATCATTGAGGGCAGAGGTCTCAGAGGAGCATCAGTCTTCAGCTGCCAGGGCTAGGCCTGCGAGGCCTCAGTAGATCCGACAGCTGTGGAGTAGAAACTTGTGGGGGACTAGCCTGCTTTTGTCTAGGCAACTCAAGGCAGTCCATTCCCAGTGTTCTGTTGTCCACAGTCTAAAGAGGGTCTTGGCAGCAATTGAGGTGGAAGGCAGGTTTTGCTCAGTGGCTGGCACTGCCACTTTTGAAGCAAGTTCCAGTTGGAGGTTCTTCTGTACCTACCCATCTTCTTTGGAGGAAATGAGGGTGCTGCCAGAAGCTGGAATGTCTCTCTATCACAAAAAGCTTTGTAATTAAACATTTTAAATGCCATTTCTGCAGATCTCTGAGAATTTGAGGACTGTCTATCTATTAGGTACAAACATACTTTGTTTCTATTTATTTGTTTTAAGCTCAACCCTGAAAACATATACAGGGGATTAAATAAGGCTTATCTCTGTAAATAAATTATGTCAGTACTTAGTATGACTACAATGAAAGAACTTGATCATTTATAAGGAAGCTGACTATTTACTAGTGTTCGCTAACAGTCTTCAATGTTAGTAGCTTTCATAAGACTAGGACTTTACATTCTATTCCCATCAGGCTTAGCCTTAAAAATAATGATTTTGAATTGAAATTCTTCTAGTATCAAAATAAAACCTTTTAATCATAGATAATAGGCTCAGTAAAGAAACCAGAATAGCCATTCCATGGGTAAAAGCAGAACAAGTTTGTACCAAATTGTTAAGGCTGTCTCCTGAGAAGGCAAGGGAAAGTGACAAGGGAAAGATCCCAGTGGGAAATGGGAACAGGAAAGGGGCCTGTGTATAGGACTGAGGGTGCACAGAAGCCAGCATTGCCCTTGACAAGCCTTGAGGGCCTCTCGGGGGACCAGAAACTCCATTATAAAATATATATCTTGTTTATCAAACGTATGTCACTACTTATTTAAATTCTCTAGAAGCTTGGTATTGAACATTTGGCAAAGACGTAAGTACTTAGGTATAAAGCTCTAAGTTAGCTTTTGTTAATCTGAATAGGCCTTTTTAACCTTACAATTTTATCACCATATAGAGTATATTCTAAACCAGAGTTGAATCCCATATAACTTTACATTTCTGTCTTCATACAAAAGTCCTTACCAATCCAAAATATTTAAGGCTTGTTGCTTCCTTGGTCTAGAAGAAGATACAATGAACAGAGAGCTCATTAGGACTAAGAAATGTACTCTTTAACCTTAGGAAAAAATGGTTGTAAGCCACGTGGCTGCCTTCATCATAATGAGGCCACTAGCCAAGATGGAAGAGAGCCATGTGGTTGCTGTTTAAAACATGTTTTCCTAAATAATAGTTACATGCACCTGTATACACAGTTGAATCCAAGTTACATATACATACATGCAGAGTTAAAGCTAGCTTGCGTTCCCACATATAGAGTTAAATCCAAGTCACATATGTGTACATGTATGCACACATATGTATATCTTAAACAGGAGTGGAACAAATTAAGAGAAAGGGAAAATCCAGTGCATGCTGAGTGAGATGAAGCTGGCTTCCCCATCTGACCTGCATGTTGCAGCAAACAGACAGACATTTAGAGAGGAAGAGCAGACAGACATAGGCAGGTCCTGGAGCAAAGAAAAAGAAAGAAAGTGGGGATTTCTTTCTTGGTTCCCCAGCTGCCTGTTCCAAGGAATACTGAGGCCAGTCAAAAGGGTGAAAGAACGAAAAGTTGTGTCGGAGTGGGGACTTGAGAGAGGCAGACAAGAGGAAGAGGAGCAAAGAGAGAAAAGAAGAGGCCAGAAAGGAAATTAGAGACAAAGAGAGAAGTAATTGGCATCAGAAGAAGTAAAGATAACGAGCTTTGCCTGGCAGACTCTTTTAAAGGGAGCACATGTCCATAGCTGGCAGTGGAAAGGGACCCGGCGACAGGTAATGATGTAGCTGCTTTGGCAGCAGAGACAGGCTGCTGCTGTGGCTGCAGAAACCAACATTGGAGTTCTTTAATGGAAGAAACAGAATTAGCCATATGAGACACCAGTTTTTTGTTTGTTTGTTTGTTTGTTTTAATACTTCAGAGTTTACTAATGAAAGGGGAAATGTAGCTTAACAGGCTTTATAGACAGCAGGAGCTGAGCAGAGGAACAGGGAAAAGGAACAGAGAGAGGGCTTGGAGTGAAGAAAAGGGAAAGCTTAAATGTAGAAAAAGGGGAACTCTTTCCATTTCCCTGATTGCTCATAGTAGTCATAAAGGTTCCCCAAAATATTTGGACCTAGGGTGCCATTCAGTGGGCATTTGGACTGATTATCTACAGAGTATTGAAGCCAAATTTTATTGCAAAGGTGAATGAGTTTAGGGCCCTTCAGGTTGGGTGCCAGGTGTAGAGGCTGGAGGTTTTCTAAAAGGCATCCCAAGGGGAAATCAAAGGGTATGGAAGATACGATTCCCATGGATGAGAGAGGGAAAGGAAAGAGTCACTGCAGCCTGAATTGTGGGCATCCCCAGGACTCAGGGAGAACCAAAACTTTAGAGGGTCATCACCCAACTCAAGAGGGGTAAGGCTTAGCCTGACTAAGCCAGAGACTTAGTGCCTAGTACTAGAGCTTTCATAGAGGCCAGAAGGCATAGACAAGAACCAAGCTCTAAGAGGGGTCTTGCCCACAGGAAAATGTCAGGAATGGGGTCACAAAACTGCAAGGGCCTAGAGGAGCTGTGGGATTATGGGCAACTACTGGGGGAAGTGGGTCAGGTAGGAAAAAAAGGGTCAGGAGGGAGCACAATAACCCAGCTGGGCTTAACAAAGCTGCAGGATTGCAGCTCCAAGGGTGAAGGTGGGGTCAGGTGAAGAGAGCCAGCCATAGCCTTCAGGACAGTGGCTAGGGTACCTATGCATCTGAGTACCAGAGGGGTGCCAGACAATCAACGGTCACTTCCTCAGAGACAGGAAAATGTTTATACAAACTGAAGGGAAACTTACGCAATTGCTCTTGGTGGATGGGGTGCTAAGCAATTGGTGAGCCAGAAGGTAAGCCTGTTGTGGGTAGATTGTTATGACATATTATGCAGCAAGAATACCCGATGGATCCCATGCATGCAGGGAAACATGCTGGGCAGATGTAGTGGCTGGCTGGGCAGATACACGCCACGAGGGCATGGCAGCATCAGCACCAGTCAATAATTCACAGCCCAGACCCTGCAACCACATGGAGAGTTTATTATAATAGAGAGATGAAGAGAAAGATAGGAAAGAGAGAGACAGAGAGAAGAAGAGAGAGACGGAAACAGAGACATAAAGAGGGTGCACACCTCATGGGAGGAAAAGTGGAAGAGAGAGAGAGAGAAAGGGGAGGAGTTTTTCCTTAGAATGAGGCTTTTACATCAGGACATAGGGTGGCACCAAGGGGTGGGAATTCAAGGGGCAGATCAGAATATCAACATTCCTCTATTTTAATCATTATAAAAAGACGTGAATTATGGGAGCAAGTTGAGGAACAAGGGCACTGAACTCTCAAGGCTACTTCAAGCTGACAAGGGGCAAGGTGGGGAGGAGTGAATCAGGAGTCACGCATGGTGGAAGATCTCTGGAACGTTCCTTGAGGGAGCTGAGGAGGCAGGTTGCAGCAGTGGTGTTTCAGGAGCTTGGGGGGGGGGGTGGCACGCCAAATCAGGAGTACAGAAGCCATGGCATCTGCTGTTTCTCTGGAGGTCAAGTGGGAACAATGAATCTGCAAAATATGCTTGAAAAATAGGTGGGGTCAGAAATGGGCTCTGGAGATTGTAAATTTTCATCAGTCCAGATTTCTTGATGCAGTAGCAAAACTTTTTCCAGGAGCCTGTAGGTATCTATGAGACAGCTGGAATGGATGTACAACATGGCAAAAAGGTTAAAAATCCATTTAAGTACTCTTAAGAACTCTTTGTAGTCAATGTTCTATCAGTTTATGAAAGCTGTATTTAGCAGTATTAAAACTTTGAACCGTTGGAGTTATATCTGAAACCAGTCTATTCTGTATCATGAAGTCTGGGGTTGTTAAACTGATACATCCTAGTCATCAAACATTGTCAGATCTGAGAAGGATAAATTTAAGAAGTGAGACAGCTTTCCAGCTACCTGGGCAGCAATCCCAAGTCTCTCTGAGGTCGTTGGGAATGAGGCAGAAGCCCCAAAGGCAGCACTTGTTCAGCTGATAGGCCCAAAAGATCTGACAGATTTTTTTCTGTGGAGTAGAAATTTGGGGAGACTGACCCACCTTGACTTCGCAGTATGGAGCAATTGATCCTCTGTTACTCCACTTCTTCACAGTCTGGACAGGATCTCAGCTTTTTGTTGCATGCCCAGCTTTGCCATAGCTTCCAGGTCATCCATCTGTGGCCATCTATTTTCTTGGAGAAGACACAGGATGCTGCCAGTAGCTAACATAATCTCTTTATCATAAAAACTTTTATATTAAGTACCATATTCTCAGATATCTACAGTTGTTTGAAGACTGTTAGATATGTTTATAACTTTGAGAGTATATATATATATATATATATATATATATATGCTTTATATATATGACTAAAATCTGAATGTACAGGTTTCCCAGTTAGTTACAGCTTAATGAAGTTGGCAAGGACAGGGAGGTTCACATTCCTAAGCCTGAATAGACCTTGAGTAAAGAGAAAAAATTTTTAAGCTGTTGGCAGTGATATCTGAATCTATTACCATTTTTAAGGCCCTGTAGCTGTAGTTCTCATCTTTGAGTACAGCCAGATTATAATCCTGAATGACTTATATAGAAATAATTATTTCTTAAGCTGTATCCTGAGAAGGCAAAGGAGAATGACGGGGTAAAGATCACAAGGATAAATGGGGACAGGAGAAAAGGGGCTTGTGATTCAGGGTGCAGCCCAACTCTGAGAAAAGAACCCTCTGAGAGAAGGAAAGGACACTCTTGGTGGACTATAAACTCCATCTTGAATGATTTATATAGAAATAATAATTTCTTAAGGTTATACAATAGCTCCATGGTTCTGCATAAAGAAGGTCAAGTGTCTTATCTTATTGCAGAACCATTTTGATTAATAAATATCAATGTCATTAGCTAGCCAATTGGTCCTTTATGACAGGGGGTTTCCTTTTGATCCAGCATTTCAGCCTATTCTGGACAGAGAATATGGGATGATGTATTCTCTTCTGGAACTGCTTTGAACTGAAGTTGGGGCATTGTTGTCAGGGCCCCCCAAAATACTGAGAGGCCAGTCAAAGGCTGGGCAATGGGGAGTTCGTCAGAAGCATGTGGTTATCTGACTTGGCTGTAGAGGCAGGGAACTATTACATTTGGCTGGGCTGGTTCACATCACATAGACAAGATTCTTTGCTGGCATCTGTAGCAGGGAAAGTTCTGCAGGTTGTGGTCTACAACTGATGCTTTGATGCTTCTGCCAGGCTGCTGAAATACAGACTAGAGATGGGAGTTAAAATGTATGAATTTATTTGGTACCTCTTGGCCCATGGTCTTAGTAATTGGGAAAGGAAGACCAGGAGGGAGAGAAATACCATCCTCAGGAAGAGACAGGTGAGGAAAAAATAAAAGTTTTAGATAAATTAGTATCATCAATCAGTACTAAAATCCAAATCATAGAACAGCAGGTAATGAATAACCAAGGAAAATTTAAAATCCTTTTAAAATCCTGAGCTTGTGACCCAGAGTCTATCAGAAATATATTAATGTTAAAATCTAAAATTTAAAATCTTAATATAATGATATTGCCTGCATGTGGTTCTGCTGATGCCCAGGAGGGGATCCTATACATCTCCAGACCCTGCCCACCTGAGCAGCTGTGGAGGAACAAACGGCAAACCTCAACTGGACTTCTGCCCTGCCCAGATGCCTAGAGCCAGAGAGAGGCAGTTGAGGAATGCCAAGCAAAGGCCAGAGGACTTTTCCTGGGCCCATAAAACGATTGTGAAACAATACATGTCCGGAGGCAATTCCGTAACCTCCCTCCATATTGACAGCCTGAGTGCTGGGTGCCCAGCCCATACTGCCCTTAGTAAAGATGGTGGTGAGGTCATATGACCTGTCTGTTTTGACCTTAGCTAAAATCGCAACTAGACCACATGGTTGCCCTTATTTAAGATGGTGCTTGATCACATGATTGTCCTTATTTAAGATAGCCCTGCTTGATCAGGTAATCACCCCTATCAAATATGGCTCCTGACCACATTTTCATGTGGCTTTTTTTATCCAAAATAAACTGAGCATATAAGGAACAGATAAATTGAAGCATTTAAAAGTCAGTCAGAAAGAAATATAGATAGCTATATCAATCATACATTTCCATTTGCATATAGGAAATAGACTTTGTAAAAGAATGATGAAGAAAAGTTTATTTTTTTGGAAGGTTTTATGATTAAAAAATTGGAGCTCAGAGGTGGTGCTGTGGAGGGCAGAAAACAGAGTAGCGGTGCAGTCGGGCCAGAGAAAGAAACCCCCAATGGCTGCAGCATAGTGTGGGCATGAAATCAAGCCATGGGTTGGTGGCAGTGGTGGGGGAAGGGGGCCATAGGTACATTTTTCCATATGGGGTATAAGGCCCAGCAGGCTGACCTCCGACATCCCTACATCGACAGCGAGAGCCTATGTATGATAATGGTGCAAGATAACCAATGGACCATCATCACAAAGGCTATGGGCCATGACATTGAGTGGGCCCAGACCGTCTGTCTCCATATGCTGTCACATAGGGGCAGGGGCCAAGGGGCTATGAGCCCAAAAAACATGGTGTAAGGAAAGAAACAGGTGCTTTAAAATAATCTGTCTCTGATAAAGCTTAACATGTTTCAAAACCAGCTTAAATCCATCTGGACAGGCAGGATCTACCTCAGACAAGTGCCAACTCCCCTGGTCTGGGAACACTCCAAGAAAAATAAAATAATAATGATTCTTTTCTCTCTAAGCTTTTTTCTGTGTCACCAGCATCTTGTCAGACAGAAGTTTCCCAGCCACAGCCAAGAAGGATGCATGTCTCCAGAGCAATGGACAGCAGACAGTATCTCACAACGCCTGTCTACTTCGGAAGACCCATCTTCCCCATTCCCCCAAGAGCCAACCAACGTCCAAAAGTCAGCTGGAAGCAGTTTTTGAGAGGAACGACGCCCCTATTCCCATCTACCTTCTTTTTTATAGTAAGCGAAAGTCTGGAATGTAAGGATTCTGTCCTTATCACGTCATCAGCCTGCCACAGCGTCCCAGCCTAAAAAGCAGATGTGCCCTCCCACACGCTCTCTCCTATTCTCTCTGTACTTCCCCTCAGTGCAGTCTCTCTGTCTCTCTGCCTCTGTCTCTGTCTCTGTCTGTCTCTCTCTCTGTCTCTCTCTCTCTCTTTCTCTCTCTCCTTCCTCCTAATAAAGCTCTAAAAAGGTAACCATGGCTCATGATTCTGTCGCCACCACAGCATCCAGTGCTCTCTTCTGCCACCGCGTCTGCTGCGATAGCCGTGGCCAGCCATGAGCGCTGCTGCTTAACCCCTCCACACCGGGCACCGGTATCATAAATGAGAGAATCCTCAGTTGTGTGAAAATGGCCCAAAGAGAGGCTTACCAATTATGCCCGTGTTGGATGAAGTAAGTGTTGAAGGTTCCAGGGCTCCTAGCATGTCTCAGAGTGCTGGCAGGCAGGAGAAATGTGCCAAGAAGACACCTGCTGAGTCACTAGCACCAATGTTATGATATATTATTCCTGAGAGGACCCCCAAGGGTAACCAGCACATGTAGGGAAATATGCTGGGCAGATGCACGCTACACAGGCATGGAGGCGGTCAATAATTCACAACCCAGATGTTGCATCCATTTGGAGAGTTTATTATAAAAGAGAGATGAAGAGAAAGATAGGAAGAGAGAGACAGAGAAAGAGAGAGAAGGAGGTTGACAGGCCGAGGGTGCATAACCATGGGAAGAAAAGCAGAAGAGAGAGAGAAAGGGGAGGAGTTTTTCCTTAGAATGAGACTTTTTATGTCAGGACACAGGGCAGCTCCAAGAGGTGAGATTTCAAGGGACTCATCTGAATATTAACACAGACTGGTCCTAGGGTCTCAGCATTCCTCAGACTGCCCACTGGCAGGAGGAATTGCCAGGAAAGCCTGCCTTGTTTCACAGCACCAGTGTTATAATTTATAAAAGGCAGAAGGTGACATTGGCAGGTGGGAGCCAAGGGACTCCAGAAAGTCACATCACATGACAGAACTCACATGGAGAATTTATTGAGGGAGGGAAAGGAAGAAACACAGAGCAGCCCTTGGAGAGGAGAAGTAGCAGGAAGAGAGGAAGAGAAAGAATGAGGCTGGGGCTGAGGAGGGAAGAAGAGGAAGAGAGGGAAAGCAGGCAGGGTTGAGGAGAGAAGAAGAGGGAGAAGGCGGGCAGGACCCTGCCTTTTATGAGGAGATGCAATGAATATACACAGAGACCATGCAGCAATGAGCACATGACCTTGTCAGGACCCAGAGAAGGCCAAAGTACTGCCTGGGTACTGGTTGTAGCACCATTGACCATTATCATCAACAAAAGGTTAGAATGGTGGATCACTAGCCAGCCCCCAAATGACATTGTTGCTGGATGTGTTTTAGGGTAACAACTCCACCTGCACCTGAACCAGGTTTTACAGGGAAACAGAAACCTACAGCAGCTCTCAGCAGCTCTTAAAGCAGTGGCTTTCAACCTTTCTAATGCTGCAATCATTTAATACAGTTCTTCATGTTGTGGTATACTCCAACTATAAAATTATTTTGCTGCTACTTTCTAACTATAATTTTGCTACTATTATAAATTATAATATGCAATCTCCATATGGGTCATGAACCACTGGTTGAGAAGCATTGCCTTAAAGGCTGGCAAAATGCTACTAACCCCAACTGTCAGTGCCTCCTCTGAAAGAGTCCCCACATTAACCACCTGGCTGTTCCAGCATCTGAACACCCCCCCACACACACACACACATACACACGTGCACTTCCTTGTCTACGCCTATAAAACCCAGAAAACTTTTCAGCTAGGAGCTGTCCTCCATGGCCCAAGGCAGCCAGGTATTTTGTTTGTTTTCGTTAAACTAGTCTTTCCACTGAGTGACTGTGTTCAGTAGTTTCTTGCTTCCATACTTACATTGTTCCCAAATCTTACTCATTCCTGAAAGTAAAGATTTCCCAAATTGCAAACCAATGACTCTGAGACTTCATGCTGAAATTTCATGAGATTTCATGTTAGTTCCTAGACCAGTAAGGAGCAAGGGGTCAAACTGTCATGACAAGGACCCCAGGACACTGTCTCTCCCCAGAAAGAAAAGGAAGGCTCCTTGTGTATGAAGGTGTAAGCTGGTTTGTATGACTGCCCCGACCAGCGGGGTGTCAATGGGGGCGACCCACCTGTGGGAGAGAATGAAAGGGACGGGAGACACGAAGGAAGACAGCAAGACAGGGTTCTGATCAAGCTGCAAATTTTATTTTCCTCAGCAAGGCTTATATAGCATGGGAGGGGGAGGGGCAAGAAGGAGGAAAGGGGTGCAGGATGTGCAGGATGTGCAACTGAGTGGGGACATGTAGCTGAGGGGGGACGTGCAGGTCGTGAAGCTGCAGGATGTTGTGCTAGGTGATAAGGTCACTGGTCAGGACCCATTGTTTTGTTGCTATGCTACCTGACCGCGGGATGTTCTTTATCTTTGGGGGCATCTGGTTTAGGGCCTGTGGCTTGTTCTCTAGCCTAGCTAGTACTTTTCCATGGTTCATGTTTGGTCCCTGACATATGACATCATTTGGTTTTTCTTTATCTCAAATCCAAATCTGTCTCTCATCTGGTGGGCAATGGTGCTGATGCTGTCAGAGTTCTGGTGATGAAGGAGGGGGACCAGCAGCATAATCATGGTAACTGTCATGTACACAGAAGCTGTGACAGGTGTCTTTGTAGATACAGATGGTGAAATGAAGTAGTGTCAATGGAAAGGCCATAAAGACATTATGAGCTCTTTGGCAGCCTCTGTGATAAGACTTTGACTTTAAGTGGAATTTCTAACAGAAGGAAGATATTTCTGAACATCAGATTTGCTAAGTGACTCTATCAGTGGTACTCGATCTATGGGTTGTGGCCCCCTTGGAGGTCAAATGATCCTTGGAGTTACAGATCAGATATCCTACATATCAGATATTTACATTATGATTCATAATAGTAACAAAATTACAGTTATGAAGTAACAGCATAAAAAATTTTAAGGTTGGGGGGGGTCACCACACCATGAGGAACTGTACTAAAAGATCACAGCATTAGGAAGGTTGAGAACCACTGGGGTTCATGAAGCAAACACTTGTTACTTGGGTGATGAAATGGTGGTATTAATGTCTTATCTCCAAGTCTTAAGGAGTAGATCATATCTGATTCTCTCTAATCCATCCTAACCATTCATTGGCATCCTGCTTTGGGGGTCAGGTTTGAGTACAGGTTAACTGCACCATTCAAAGAGTGAGCAGTCTTACAGTCCCCGATAGTTTTATATTCAATCAATACATGTGCAAATGTGTATTAGAGTATATATGTAACACAAATGATTAAGAACAATAAATACAAAGTTTTTTTTTTTGTTTTGTTTTTTTTTGTGTGACTCCGCATTACTTGGGCTCCACAAATTAAACAGTAAGCAGTTACTTTTTAAGATGTGTTTTCAGTCACTTACTTCCCACATTTGAAATCAGCCCCACTCCATCTGGGTCTCTTACTTACTGAACAGCACTGTGGCTCTGAGCTGCCTACAGTCCAAGCCCTGTCTAAGTCTCAAGAAGAGAATGGTGTCAACTCAACTCTGTGCCCTCATGAAACTGGGCCTTAAGGTATTATTGTTTTATTCACTTAAAATCTTAATTTTTTTCCCCATGAGGTTTACTTTGGTTTTAAAGAATGACCTCTTCAGCAAGTGACCAAGGACACACTATGATTCTCCTCAAATGTCATGTGAATGTTTTTCTTTTGCATTCTGCTTTACCTTGCAAAAACCTCTGTTATGCTTATATGAAATATTCTCATTTTTGCTGTTTTGCAATAACTCCAAATGTCTCATCACAGTTCAACGTTCTTGCTTGTTGGGCATGTTATTTCATTATTGGCGTGCTATTTCATAAACTGTGCTATATGAACTCTATTATATTCCTTCTACTTTATTGATAACTTCTTGTGGTATATCAAATGGAAGTTTGGGTGATGGACCTGGGGGTGGGGGGAAGCTGATTTCTCTCCTTTAAGGGTAGAATAAAATCTAAAAACGTACTTAAAAAACCAACCCATACATGATGATATTTTATGTGAGGCCTTCATTGACTTGAGCAATGTAAGCAATTTTAGCAGCATTTCAACCACTTGAAGTTTAAATATTTTCTTTGTTTTACTAAATGTGTGATTTATAGGTTTGGTTTTGCCTGTATGCTTATATTTATTTTTATGAGAAGTGGAAAGACACAGATTTAAGTTGACATCAGTTTCTTATTAAAACATAGAAAGATTCTGGGTTGTGCATTAGCTCAAACCTACAGTGCTGCTTAGCAGGGCAGGTACCCAGAATTATATTTCTGCCTCTAAACACTCCAAAACAACCTGAATACACTTAAATCACAAGAAATGATGAAAATGTGAGCAGGACCCACAGCTGAGCTAAAAATGTTAAATTTCTGGCTAATATGCTAAATTACTACAGAAGAATAATTTCTGATTAACTACAAACAGCTAGGGTAGAATTGTTTCCCACCTGGTGGGAACAATAATCTTAAATTAATAAAGCCTGAGTTTATTTTATGCATTTATCCAACATGGCAGGTGTTTCCCTAAATGAATAACCTTTACACCAATCATGTTGAACTGATGACGGGCCTTTATTTATTTGTCGAGGAATGCCTCAAAATGCACATAGTTCTATGTGAATTTTAACATAGTAGATCCAATCAAATCTGATTCTGTTCTGTTTTTGTTTGAGACATGGTCTCACGTATCACAAGCCACCTTGTGCTTACTATGTAACCCAATTACAACCTTGAATATAGACCTTCCTGCCTCTGCTCTCAAGTGTGGTATTAAAGGTGTGCACTTCTGTACCTGAGATGGAACTCAGGGCTTCACCCATGCTAGGCAAGTGCTCTCTCAATAGAGCTACACCTTCAGCAAAAAGTAAATCTAATTCTTCATTACCAAGTGACCTAAGATGAGACAGATTGTTGAAGGGACTGCCCTAAAACAACATTAAACAAGTGCTTCTTTCTTCTCTTATTACACATTATTAAATACTGGTGTCAAGCACTCCTGTGAAGCTCCAGGAACTGTATTAAATTATATGATGATATGGAATACATCACTGTATGTTACTACTCAACTGCTGCCATTATTAAGAATCCAAATTTATAAGAATTTTACATTTCACCATCTCTCTTCAGCCACACAGTGAGGTCTATCTTTGGGTTCATTACAGGACTCTCCTGAAACTTCCCTCTCTTTGCCTCTTGGCTGAGCCAGACTTTGCTGGTGGCATAAGCACTTTGAAGTCGATGAAGCTGATGAATGGAGTGCCCTTATGTAAGCAGGAACTATTAATAAAACTGCTCTTAATGGGGGTCTGACAGCCACACAAGCTCCTGTACTGACACATGGGAGGAAACAGAGGACACATTCATCATCGCCCTTCATCGATCAACACCTAGGTCTCACTGTATGGACAAATACCATAGCAACACTGAGTAGTTTATTGTCCTAGTCAGAACATTTGCTCTTTCAAACATATGCAATGGGTCACTTAAAAGGAAAAGGAAATGTGCTTAACTGTGGTGCATAGAGCAACAGAAGCCTGAGGCTGGAGTTCTTTCCAACAGAGAGGAAAAAACAAAACAAAACAGGGTTTACACAGTGCAAAAATAATGGCCCAACTATTTGATTGGCCCAACTATTATTAAAATGATAAATACAATTACGTGGTGCACATAGTTTTTTTTAATGTACCTTAGATTATAGATCAACACTGAAAGAGAAATTCTTAGTTTTAATAATGTATCACGAGTTTTTTTCCTTCATAACTCTTGTGTTTCCTTCAAGAATCCTTAGTCAAACAGTTTTTGAAAATAGCCCCTCATATTATCCCTAAAATAATTATTAAACGAAGACTAGGAATATAGTCCATTAGAATTACTATGCCTTAAGAAAATACTTTAAAATAACAGTTTCCCCTCCCTCTACTCTTCTCAGTTCCTTCCTACCTCCCCTCCCATTCAAATCCACTCCCTTTCTGTCTCTCATTAGAAAAGAACAAGTTTCTAAGAGATAACAACAAAACATAACAAAATAAAATATAGTAAGATAAAACAAAAACCATCACCTTGGATTTCAATGTGGCAAGCCAATAGAAGAAAAAGAGCCTAAGAGCAGGCACAAGAATCAGAAACCCCTCATTCTCATCCTTAGGAGTCCCATGTAATATTAACAGAAAACCGTACTATACACCCAGAGGACCTGATGCACACCAGTGTAGGCCCTGTACATGCTGCTTCAGTTTGTGAGTTTATGTGAGTTTTGCTCAGTTGGTTTAGAGGGCCTCCACCCCCTCTGGCTTTTATATTCTTTCTGCCTTCTTTTCCTTAGGGTTCCCTGATCCCGGAAGGGAGGGAACTGTAGACATTTCATTCAGATCTGAGTGTTCCAAGGACTCTTATGCTCTGGATGTTGTCTAGCTGTGGGTCTCTGTACTAGTTCCCATCTGCTGCAGAAGGAATCTTCTCTGATGATGGCTGAATAAGGTGCTAATCTGTGAATATAGCAGAATATCTTTAGGTATCGTCTTTTGTTGTTGTTGTTGTTTGTTTGTTTTTAAGACCAGTAGTGTTTGTTTTTTTCCTAGCTTTCTGGGCTTTCCAGTCTCTATTTCTTGGTCAGTCAAGTGTATTGAGTATGGGTTCCATCTCATGGAGTGGGTCTTAAGTAAAATCAGACATTGGTTGGTTACTCCCACAATCTTTGTGCCACCATTGCCCTAGCATATTGCAGGCAGGATAGCATTGTAGATTAAAGATTTTTGTGGTTGGGTTGGTGTTTGTATTTTTCTTTTAGTAGCCTGCAGAGTACCTTCCTGTACCAAAGATACTAGAACATAGGAGTGAGGTTCTATGTAGGCACCATTTGACCTCTCCACATTCAGTGACTTGTGTGGGTATTGTCTTCAGCAATAAGGCCTTACTGTCTGTGGGCAACAACCTATTATCTCCAATAGCCTGTGTTGTTGGGAGATATTCATAGGACCCCTTTGGCCAATAACTCAACTGAATATAACCAAGTTCCAGTACTGGAAGCTTCGTTTGGTGATAAGAGATGGCAGTTGAGACTCTTTCTCCCTCATTATTTGGAAACTTCATTAGATTATCTTCTACATTTTGGGAAGTTACCACTGTACTAGGTTTCCATACCACCCCCCAAATGCCCCTCAGTTCTAGTTGTTTTTCCTTGTATTCCCTCTTCCTCTTCAAATTATCCTCCTACTTCCATCCCCACAACCACCATTCCACCCATAAAATCTATTCCATTTCCCCTTCCCATGGAAATCCATGCATTTCCCCAGTCCCTTCCTCTATACCTAATGTCTCTGGGTCCATGGATTATAGCTTGGTTACAACCATTAACATAATAGCTAATATCCATATATAAGTGAATTTATACCATATTTCTCTTCCTGAGTCTGGCTTACCCCATTCAGGGTGATTTTTTTTCCTAGTTATATTCATTTGCCTGCAAATTTCACGATTTCATTTTTTTAACAGCTGAGTAACACTCCATTGTGTAAATATACCACATTTTCTTTATCTATTCTTCCATTGAGGGACATCTAGACTGTTTTCAATTCCTGACTATTGTGAATACAACAGCAGTGTAAATGGTTGAGCAAGTGTCCTTGTGACAGGATGGAGCATCCTTTGTGTGTATTCTCAATAGTGGTATAGCTGGGTCTTCAGGTAGATTGATTCCTGTCTTTCTGAAAACTACCAAACTGATTTCCAAAGTGGCTATATAAGTTTGCACTCTTACCAGCAATGGAGGGATGTTCTCCTTGCTCCAAATCCTTGTTACCAGGAACTTTCACTTTTGTTATTGATGTTAGGTATAAGATGAAATCTCAAAGTAGTTTTGATTTGTATTTCGCTGATGGTAAGGATATACAACATTTCTTTAAGTGTTTCTCAGTCATTTGAATTTCCTCACTTGACAATTCTGTTTAGATTTGTAACCCAATCTTAATTTATGATTTGAGGTTTTGGTATCTACCTTCTTGAATTCTTTTTGTATTTTACATATTAATCTTCTATCAAATAAGGAGTTGGTAAAAATCTATTCCTACTCTGAAGGCTATGTCTAAATGATGGTGTCCTTTGATTTCTATGAGTATAGAGAAAGCCAGAGCCTCTCCATTAACAAACTGCCAGCAACTCTAGTTTGGGGTTGGGAGACACAAGAACAAGAGGAAATAAGTAACTTGGGGGCAGCATTTTCCTCTTCTTGATCTTCTTTAACAGTATCAAGTGTGGCACATGCAGGCCCATTAATGGTGAAGGCTAACATTTGCTGTTGATTGAAATGTCCAAATACATACACCTACACACTTCCCATTATTTTTAGGTGTAGGTGAAGGATTTCAGCTGCAAAGATGTAAGACTTGATTTTGTGTTTTTACAAAGAGCCTGTCAAACAGAAATGAAGTACAATCAATCAAATCATCAAACCAGATAAGAATACTTGTAGAAATTTTAAAGAATATGAGGATGAATGAAGCTAAATCATCAATTTTTATGGCTTTTGATAATTTATTTGACTGAAATTTTTTTAAATGTTCAAGCATTTGGTTTGGATGATAGCAAACATCACATATATAGAAAAACTCAAGTCAGCTCCACCTTTAATGCGTTTTCTGGGTAGAGCTGGTTTTTATATATATTGAAATTATTTTTATGAATCTGTTCATTCATAAAATGTAGGTGATAAAGACAGTATAGAAACTCTGTTTTAAACAAATCTCAAAAATGGCTGCCTGTAGTTTCGACTAAACAAAATCATTTTTATACACCAACTAAAACTGAAAGTGCTAGAAACCATTTCCAAAGGACAAACTATAAAACTATTTGAAAATTTGTCTATGAATATCCTGTGTTACTCCTACATGAAACTTTCATTTCTAAGGTGAACTCTAAAAGCTAAAGAAGTTAATAAATTTTATGTCATTGACAGAGCACATTGGAAATTCATTAATCATGTCCCAAAAAGGATGTATTCTGGCAAAAACAATCAAAATGTACTTTGCATCACCTTTATAATATGACCAATTATATATGTTTTCACACAGCATATGCATGTTCCTAAAAACTGGTTGTACAAGCCACTTTGGAAATCAGTATGGCAGTTTCTTAGAAAACTGGGAATCAATCTACTTCAGACCCAGCTCTACCACTCTTGGGCATATACCCAAGGGATGCTCAATCATACCACAAGGACACATGCTCAACTATGTTCATAGCAGCATTATTCATAATAACCAGAACCTGGAAACAACCTAGATGCACCTCTACCAAAGGATGGATAAAGAAAATGTGGCACATATACACAATGGAGTACTACTCAGCAGTAAAAAACAATGATATCATGAAATTTGCAGGCAAATGGATAGAACTAGAAAATATCCTGAGTGAGGTAACCCAGACACAGAAGGACAGACATGGTATGTACTCACTCATAAGTGGATACTAGATATAAAATGAAGGATAACTAGACTGCAACCCACAGTTCCAGGGAGGCTAGCTAGCAGGGAGGACCTTAAGAAGGACACATGGATTACCCAGTGAAAGAGAAATAGATGAGATCTACATGAGCAAACTGGGGTGGGGTTAATGGAGGGCAAGGGATGGGGGATGAGAACATAGATGAATGGGAGGTTTGAGCTGGAACATGGACAGAGCAGGAGAGCAAGGAAAGAGATACCATGATAAATGAAGACATCATGGGAGTAGGGAGAAACAGGGTGCTAGGGAAGTTTCCAGGAATCCACAAGGATGACTCCACCTTATACTACTAGCAATAGTCGAGAGGATACCTAAACTGGCCTACACCTGTGATCAGATGGGTAAATAACCTAACTGTCATCATAGAGCCCTCATCCAGTGACTGATGGAAGCAGATGCAGAGATCCACAGCCGGGTGCCAGGCCGAGCTCCAGGAGTCCAATTGATGAGAAGAAAGGAGAGATTCTATGAGCAAGAGACATTGAGATCATGATGGGAAAACTTACAGAGATGACCAGCCAACTAGTAGAAACTCATGAACTGTGGACCAATAGCTGTGGAGCCCCCATGGTACTGTACGAGGCCCTTTGGATAGGCGAGACAGTTGTTTACCTTGAACTGTTTAGGGGCGGGGCAGGCAGAGGGATCGAGATCTGTTCCTGATGTATGAGGAGGGTTTTTAGAGCCCAGTGCCTATGGTGAGAGGCCTTGCACAGCCTTGGTGAAGGGGGAGGGCCTTGGACCTGCCTCAACTGAATGTACCAAGGTTTTCAAGCCTTCCCATGTTGTAGCACACACCTCGACCAGCAAGGAAGACGCAACACCGAGCTCTTCTTTCTGCGGTTTATTCAGGACCTTTTACAAACGCCGTCTCTCCCCGGGTAAGCCCCTCCCAGCCCTTAAATAGGCCTGGGCTACCAATCCCAGACAGCTACGTGGGCGCTGTCCATTGGTCCATGCGTGCACAAGCCACATACCATTCCAGCCATGCCCAAATAAGGACTTGTTTTCACAGAGAGCACTCGCCGTCGGGAGGGCGGAGGGCGGAAGCCAGTGTCAATTTCAGGGTGCAGCTCCACGCAGCTCTCTATACCATGTAATCAGCCTGACTTACTTCCTAGTCTCAGAACAGAACTGGATTCAGCCTAAGGTCCAAAACCCTGACTGTGCTGTTAGTAACAGGTGATTTTCGACAAGGACTTATATATTGAACATCTACTTTATCACTTGTAAAATAGTAATGAAATTGACCCCATGCATTTATTAAACTAAATAAAAAAGAGAAATAAATCTGTATGTGTCTAAGGCAGCACATTGCTTTAGGAGATTCTCAGTTGATTGAATCTAATTTTAACATATTTTGTTTAAGTAACATGACTATCAAAAGAAGAAAGATTTTTTTGGTAGATTACTTTGATTGGGACCCTAAAGGAACATTACTAGAGATTTTTAAATATAATATTCTAATATTTTGATACAATGTGGTTCTTTCTACCTCACGTAGATATACTATAAACAACAGATTAACTAATTCGAATCTTCTGTGTATCATATAATCTAAGCAGCCTTGAATTGTTCTTAGGATAAAGATCAGGTAGTCACTTGAAGCTTGGGATCTACAAAACTGTTCATTGACTACTGAGTGGAGATAGTTCATAAAGTCTTCTCATTATACAGTTGAGAAAAGTATAATAAACTCTAAGAGAATGTATAGCATGAATCTTAGAAGGTCTTATTAATAAAAATACATGTGAAGCCAGGTACTGGGGTGAATGCTGGAAGATCAGAGAAGCAGAACAAGCCACAGCCACCTCACCTTGCCAATTCCTCAGCTGATCCTGTTTCCTCAGAATGAAAGCCTTTGAGTCCTCATCCAGAATGAATCTCAGCTGAACTGCTGCTAAAAGCCTAAAAGCTTAACTGACCTTAGTTCCTTATATACCTTTCTGCTTCCTGCCATCACTTCCTGGGATTAAAGGCATGTGTTACCATGCCTGGCTATTTCCAGTGTGACATTGAACTCACAGAGATCCAGACGGATCTCTGCCTTCAGAATGTTAGGATTAAAGGTGTGTGTGCCACCATTTTCTGACTTCTATGTCTATCTAGTGGCTGTTCTGTTCTCTGACCCCAGATAAGTTTATTAGGGTGCACAATATTTTGGGGAACACAATATCACCACAAGAATGATTTACTCTTCATATATTTTTGAACACACATCCACAGTTACATATGTTCTTGAAAGTCAATTGATTAAATTATAATACAAATTAGAGACCTTTACTTTTTTTGTTTGTTTCTTTGTTTGTTTTTTGTTTTTCGAGACAGGGTTTCTCTGTGTAGCTTTGCACCTTTCCTGGAGCTCACTTGGTAGCCCAGGCTGGCCTCGAACTCACAGAGATCTGCCTGCCTCTGCCTCCTGAGTGCTGGGATTAAAGGCGTGCACCACCAACGCCCAGACACTTTTTTTTTAACTTGGTGTATATTTGTGTATCTGTATATGGACATGTATACATGGGTGCAGACGCCATGGAGGCCAACAGAGGTTATTGTATCCCCTGAACCTGGAGCTACATGTGTTTGTGAGCCAGATAGAGGTACTGTCAACAGAACTTGGGTCCTCCGTAAGAATTCATTTATATACATTGCACTAACAACACGCTTGGGTGACACAGTGAATAGTATGAAACATTTACAGGGCTGAGGTGCCAAATCTGGCATCATATGAAAATCTCAGACAGATGTCTGTTGTGTTTATAAATTCAGTGTTTCTGTGCCCTATACCTGAGTCTGCACGTTCTGAACTGGGGATCAGTTTATATTATTTTTTGACAATTTCTCCAGATTCTGGCATGGATATGCACATGGCAGTTACTGCAAAGGGACTATGGAGATTTATTTTTGCTAATACTAGGTGTCTGCACAAATGAGGTGTTGTAATGTAAGCACCAATATGTAACTGACTTCATCATAGAAGTGTGGGACTGGATGTGGCTTTCCATGTCCAATGAAATTATATTTTGTACACATTTTTTCAGAAATATATCTGTTGACAAACACATTTTTCTCTTTGAAGGAGGGGGGTTTTTCTTCTGTCTTGTCCATATTTCATCTCATTATGTCATGTAAATGTAATTATGGAGAAAAAAGTGGCTGATTTTCCCTGTTTAGAAAGAGATCATATCTGAAATCAGGCTAACCTCTTTGATAAACTTCAGTAGTTAATCCCCAGTGATGAGCAACTCATACTTTCAGCTATCTTCTAGTGTTGAAAGCAATGTCTTCCTTGACTTTTCAGCAAGCCACTGCCATTACAGTTACAGCATATTGCAAATTCTTCAAATGCACTGCAATATTCCAACCATCTGTCTTTGCACATGCTCTTCTCTGTGATAACTCCCTGTTAAACATCAGTTTGCACCTTAATACCTCACTTTCCAAAGTTGTGGGTGACTCAATAGTTTCTCTATACAAGCATCTAATTATCACATTCCTCATCCTGTCTACAAACTGCCTCAGAGAAGGGCTGTATCTTTTTCATCTCCATTTCATTACCTGGTGGAGTTTCACACATACAGCATACTTTGCTAAATGAGTGACAGAAGGGGAGTTTTAAATGTACTTTAACTTTAAGTAAAATAGATTACAACTTCTTATCAAGTATACTACAAAATGCAAGTCTTCAATTCCATGTGTGCATTTGTATCTGTGTACACTTTGTGTGTGTGCAGGCATGTTTTATATGAATGTGTATGTGGAAACCAAAGCACAACCTTGTTGCATGAATTCTAAATGGTCTTATAATAAAAACCAGAACCAGATACTGGGGTAAACACTGAAAGATCAGAGAGACAAAGGAACAAGCCACTAGAGAAACTTCTCACCACTGCTGAATCATCAGGCTGAATGGAAGGTGAGATCCTATTTCCATGAATCCCCAGACTGCTAGCTTCAGCAGAAAAGGCTCTAGTTCCTGTCTTCTCATGCCTTATATGCCTTTCTCCGCCCAGCCATTCCACTTCCTTCCTAGTGCTGGGATTTAAGGCATGTGTGCTTCCCAAAGAGTGGTAGCAAAGGCATGAGATCTCAAGTGCTAGAATTAAAGGTGTGTGCCACCACTGCCTGGCCTCTATGTTTAATATTTGTCAAGCTTTATTTGATATATAATATATCACCACACAACCTCAACCTCCAGTGCTGTTTATAAGATACTCTATCTTTGTTTTCTTTTATTTTTATTTTCAAATGGGGCCCTTACTAGCTTGGAAATCAACTGGAGGGCTAAACTGGCTGACCAATGAGCCCCAGGATGTACCTGCATCTGTTTTCCCAGCACTGGGATTACACATGCATACCACCAGGCCTGTGTTTTTGTTTTTGCTGTCTGTTTGTTTGTTTATATGTGTTTGGGGGATCAAAGTCAAGTCCTCCTGCTTGCAAGGCAAGTCCTTTTCTGACTGGACTAACTACTCCCCTTCCTGCTGCTTTCAATTATTGCTGAATAAATTAATTAATATGGTAATAAAAGTTAACAGTTACCAAATCAAGATTAACACAATTTTTATGTAATTATTATTCCTTCATCTGGAAGTAACTTTGCACAAAATTGTGAACTTAAAATTGTCATAAAATAAGCTAAGAGCTTAAATTCAGGGTTGTGAATTCTCATTCCTGAATATTCCAGTACATTATGAAAACACTGTCCCAGTGTGTATGGTCACATACATGGGGACTTGCAACAAAATACAATGAAATGGTATCATATGACGAGTTCCTTCTGAAAAAAATAAATCTCTATTTGACCAGTGATATAAATGTAATTATATTGTCTTTAATAAACATACTGCTCCATCTCACATCCTTGTAATGAAAAGGAACAACTGACACTCTATGTGCATTGTGCAACCAAGTTCCTTGTGCTTGTGTTGCCAAGGACAGCCACATTTGTAGGGTGGCAATGAAGCAGTGGCTATCGTTCATTGTGGTCTTCCTCGTTTTCCACTTCCCTTTCACAGTATAACATCAAAATGCAGAGAAACAGCAAAGGGCCTTTTCTTCCTTCAAGTGAAGTCAACAAGTGTTTACTCAGCTGACTTGATTCATTAAGAGTACTCAATCAACTATACCACTCCGTCTGCATGTTAGTCAAGGAGCCCTCTGACAGCTGTTCCCTGAGGACAGGGAACATTTGGTCTAGAAATAGAATTTATTTCTCAGAGGAAAGACATCTACAATGCCAAGTTCCCATCCTTCTTTGCTGGGCAATTTGTATCATTATTATTTCATGTTTCTTTTGATTGAGAACAAAGTATTTTGTACTGTTAAAATCACTAAAAGCAGCATCCAGCATATTTGAGAATGTATCTTAGAGTGCTCTGTTCTCTGCTGTTTTGACGAGGTGGCTGACAGCTAATCCTGCTGTCCTGATACTTGTGCTTCTGTCTTGCTGTTCCCTAATAAGGTCAGGATTCCAAAAGTGTCTTAGTGTTGAAGAAGACCCATCAGAATTGATTGCTCTGGGTGACTGGTAAGCCAGAGACAGCCGAGAAGTTATCCATGACATGTCTGTCAGATTGTGACAGATGCATTGTTTTCAATAAATTCTTAGCTTCCACATGGTTTAAATGTTTTCCTTCCACTCTCATAGGGGAAAAAATGAGTTTTTCTTGCCAAATACCATTATTTGAAGGTGTTTTTCTGTTTGTTTGTTGTTTTGGATTTTTTTTTTTACAGATCTTTGTTTTGAAATAGTTCAAATAATAATTCATAAAATGGTATTAAATGGTGTGCCTGTGTGTATTTGTGAATACATGTGATGCATGAATATTCGTATGGCTGGGCCCTGTGAAGGAACACGTGCTCGCCTGTGAATGCTTGATCAGAGGTCAAGTAAGGTCATCTCCAGGTCCAAAGTTTAGCTCCTTTGAGAAAGGGTCTCCTAGTAAACATGTTAGGCTAGCCATTCAGGGAGCTCTGGGGTCCTGCCTGTCTCTCTCTCTCTTATCACCCCAGCGCTGATTTACAAGAGTGCACCACCAAAATGGTTGCTTTTGATGACTTCTGGAGTCATGCTCAGGTCCTCACAGCAGCAAAGTAAATGATTTACAGACCTAGCTGTCTCCTAACCCCAGTAAGAGAATCCTGAAATACGATGGAGTCTCTCATTATGCTCTGGTAGAAAGGCAAGGGGATGAGAAAAATAAATTACCACTATGAAAAAGTTAACCCTTAGCTGTGACTGGACATTCAGTTTTCTGGAGTATTTTGCTTCATATTTATTTATTTTGTTTGTTTGTTTGTTTGTTTTTACCCATGTGTTAATTCTCAGCCCTATAATCTAGAAAACAGTACAGCATCACATGTTGTAATCCTTTGCATGTTACCTTCTGGCCACTTAACACCATTTCATTTAAGTATTTGTTTATACATCTTTTCCTCACAAGAAAGAAAATTTGAGGAGAGAATTTCAGTCCCATTCACCACTAGAATCCTAAGGGCTGCAGGGTATTGGTTTATTTACACAGCAGGAGGGAGGAAACAGAGCAAAACACTGAAACTTAAGTAGGCTTTCTGCTGTGCTCCTCTGTCTGACGGAGCCACCAATCCGGCTCCAGTCAGTCTAGCTGGCTCTTGTTTTGATCTTCCATCAGCTGTCTATACTAGAGTCTATTTGTTCTCTCCTTCCTTCCTCCTACCAGCTGCTCCTCATCACAAAGAGTGCACAGTGACTCAGTTCTGCTTCTGTGTTTTCACACATATTCTCTGGGTGGACAATGATCTAGAGTAGCTGTAATTTTAGTTCATTAAGTACATAGCAAGTAGCAGGTAGATATAAAGCATTTTCAACATCAGGCACGCACATTCAGAGAGACAGCTAGAGTGGTCCAGTTACAAGAATCAAAGGTGGTGTCATCAACTGAATGCTTACAACATTTATCATATAAAGCTGGGAAGATACTATCATGCCAAAGTTCCAGATTGAAAATCTTCATTGATGGAGACAAAAGCTTCTGTCTTTTTGTCTCCACTGAAAGCATTTTCATACCATGAAAGAAACAATAGTAGTATCTATTGGATATGGTTTACCTTCGAGCTGATTCAACAACCTTAGTTGTAGGGGTTTTTTTTGTTTGTTTGTTTGTTTTGTTTTGTTTTTCTTTTCTCCCTAGTATAAGGTCAGTGCTCCAGTCAGGCCCAGGACAAGGGGTATTGAAGAATGTTTAGGGTAAACATGTTTTCTTATTCTCAGAATCTGTGCTGAACTAGCACAAAGAACATGCGACAATTCTTCTACTATATTGTACACTACGATTAGCACGATGAATCTGCACTAAGCTAATGGCAGCCTGGTTGCTCTCTTCGTACTCAACAATGCTATAGCTGAGGTCTAATTATCAACTTGGTCCTGTCTCCAAAAGTTAGCATGATAGAGTGGAGGGGACGGCCTTTGGGGACCTGAAGCTCTGTACTCACAAGCTGCTTCGTGTGCTTCAGTTCTCTTAACGTACGACTAACTGTGCCTCCTGTTCAGCCTTGATAAGAATGGGAACACCAAGTGCCCAGTGTAAGGTGATTGCTTACACACCTTATATTTTATCTTCAGCATGAAAAACAAAACAAAACAAGAATAAGCAACCCCACCGCTGATTTTTCTCTTAGGATCCTTGCTATATTTGCACTCAGTGCTTTCGGAGCTTCATTCCCACAGGACGCCTTTCTGGAACTAGTGCAGCTCACCTGCCAGCAGTTCTCTAATGTTCTCTTTCTGTTGTATAATGTGTCTCTCCCACGTATCTCAGTCAGAAGCTGCTCTTCTGTCCCCAGCACTCACTGTGAAAAGCGGTGCCCTTCTCCTCTCCCTTGGAGTCATTTTTCTCACCAACTCAAGTTCGTAGGCTATGGAGAAAGACTGGATGCTTTCTTCTCCCTCCTTTCCATTATTACATATTTTTCTCTTCCTAGATCACTATGGTACAGTTTGCCCTCTCTTTGCAATTCTTTCTCAAGTGTGTTTGGCTCAGGAAAGCTCACAAAGAGCACCAGGTCTGGTATTGGTACCGTTTGTGTTCAGTTGTCGGCTGTCTGTAGTCAAGATTGTGATGTGACTGCATGCTCATTCCATGTTGTCAATGACTGACTGCCACACTCCCTGTCAAGGTCTTCTACACACTCCAGAGCAAATGCGGTCTGAACACAAGCAAAGGACAGGCTGTGTGAAGCTACAGGAGCTGCCACCAATCCTGTGGAAATAAAGCCATCCAGGAACCTTCCAATCTCTCCTCACTCTCATGCATTGTTTCAGAAAACAGCTTGAGTCCACTGCAACACTACCCTGATTGTGCCTGATCTTGTCAAAGCATCATCCACACTACTTAGAAGTGTCTGGAATTAACATATGGGTGTCAAGCTGTCGTTGCTTTGAGAAAACACCGAATATAAATTTCTTAGAGGAAAATAGATTATTTTGTATTTGGTTTACAGTTTCAAAGGTGTCAGTCCCTATCTAGCCTGCATAGTATGCCATCATGGTGGCAATGTGGGATGGGGCAACTTTGCTCATCTTGTGACATCCTTGAAGAAGCAGGGAAAGCCAGGGACAAGGTACATCTTTCTAGGGCACACCTAGAGTGAACCACTTCCTTCAACTAGACCCCAACTTCCATGGTTGCAGTAAGTTCCAATAATTCATTTAAATTTGGTATTTACCAGTGAATTAATATATTGATGAAACCAGAGCCCTCATGATCCAACCATTTCAGAAAATCCCCTGCAATGAACTGCCTCCACTGGGAACCTACGTTTTCAATACATTTGCCTATCTTTCAATCTCCAGGGTGTCTGACAAGAACCTTGCCTTTTCTGTACCCACATGCACTGTGCATAGATATATATGGATATACCCACATAACTGTACATAGATACACATGGATATACCCACATGCACTGTGCATAGATACATATGGATAAACCCACATGCACTGCCCATAGATAACATATGTATATACCCACATGACTGTACATAGATAAATATGGATATGCCCATATGAATGTACATAGATACATATGGATATACCCACATAACTGTATATAGATACATATGGATATACCTACATGCACTGCATATAGATACATAAAGATATACTCACATGGCTGCATGTAGATACATATGGATATACCCACATGTACTGCCCATAGATATACATGGATATGCCTACATGCACTGTACATAAATACAAATGGATATACAAATAAATAAGCAATAAATATTTTAAAAGAAAAAAATTAAACATAAAAGGTAGATTTTTCTGAAAGTAGCACATGGGAAGAAATTCCAGGAGGGTTGTTAATACATGCAAGATTTATTGAGGTGATGCCAGTCAGTGTCAGACCTGTCAATACCCTCCAGCAAATGTGAGTGGTAGGCGGGACAGATAACCTTGTATGTAAATGGTAAACAGGGGCACATATAGACTCACATAAAGGCCAAAGCCTGCTGGATTTGATATTTTTCATCATAAATCAGGGCCCCCCATGAAAACATGTCCCATTATCTTTAGGGAGGAATTCCAAAGGAGAAAACAATTAATAGTTTCACATTTGCCCCAGTTGTTAAAAGCAGTTTCTTGTATTCAAAAGCTAAATACGAAATGTTGGTTTTTCTGACACAGTAAAATTAACAAACCACAGTATCCACAAAGTACCTGTATTCTTGTACACCTACCTCCAGACACATACAAACACATAATCTTAAAAATAAAATCTTAAGAAATACTTTAATCATTTACCACTTTGTTAAATTCTTATCAGCATCACAGGCACCACATTCCTTTAAATCGCGTTTCTACATAGTTGACCTTACTTTTTCTACAACTATGTTCCTGTCTATGGTAGAGACACATTTGGTTCAGTTTGCAATTCGAATTATTACCAGTTCCTAAATCCCAGAAACAGGTTCACAGTGAGAATCTTGACACTGTGTTTGACTCCTGTGGTAAGAAAGGAAGCCTCTCTGCTGTAACTCTTGGGAAGTAGGAAAGGGCTGTATTGGCTGTGTGTGCAGTCAGAATGCACAGCTTGGTAAATTGCAGAGAACTTTATGGTAAGGAATGCTTCTGCAAGGGCAGCACTTGTAAAGGACTACCCGTGTTTAATGCTTAGATTACCTTGCTGATTCTGTGCTTACATTTATAAAACACGCTTTTGAAATATGGTTAATGCTTAATTCCCAATCCTATTCTCACGGAGTGAGAGCACATTCTAACTGAAGCAAGGGACATTCGATAATTTCCCTCCCTTAAAATTGTACGAATCATACATTTCTAAAACCAGGGGCCATCTATCTAAGAAAAACATCCAATAGGCAGGATTATTCCAGTGTCACCTATTGTTGCTGAGGCTCAGTGTTAGTGTCAACTCCAAGTCCCAAAGAATTCATAGGAGGTCAGAGACTGCACGTCTCAAGTGGTTCTTCAGCAAATACAGAGCTTCGTGCCTTCCAGGTTCAGACAGTGTATATTACAGCTTTTCAATTCTAGGCAGTATAAATAGCTGAAAACGAGAAGATATTGTAAAAATAATCCAATATGCACAATGCAACTTCTTATATCACTCAAATAGGTATAACTCAAATAAGTGGGATTCTTCCAAAGAGAACTCCAACTTATCAAATGCTAAGGCAGCTTTCATTGAGATAATTTTCCATTTTTCTCTGTAGGTGTCATCCTCATATGTGCTGTTGACACTTTCATTACTGGTAGGTTTCCTTCATCTATTAAATCAGTGAGACAATATGCAATGGTCTGTTTGCCATTTATTAACTTTTAGACATTCTGATATATGTGTGAAGATCTTTTATGAAATGCTGCATAAATATGAGGCATTATTACACTTGGTTCTAATGATTCTCCCACCCAAAGTATATTAAGGAAAGTCAAAGTCAGCTTTGGCTTTGAGTAACACACACTTACAAGGACCATGAATGATCTGGTTAACAAGCATTCCAATCTGAGACTTATTTTTATAGATAGGTGTCCTTTTTTATCCTGCCTTGTTTTCATCATTCTTCAATAAATTTCACTTCTCATTACCCAGTTTAGACTCACAGTATTGTAAAATGTGTTTGTGTAAGCCCTTGACTCCCTATTTACAGCTCTGATTCCCAGCGCTGTAATTCAAAGTGGATGCCCACATGTTGTTCTGGGAAGTCTGTCTGTGACAGGTTCCCAGTTTTTCTCCTCCGTTCTGCACACTGCTTTTCTGTTACACATGGAACACCTGTTTCTTCTTCAAGATATTTTTTTCCTGGAGATCCTCATCCTTCCTTTTCAAGCTAGTTACTTTCCAATAATTTTTATTATTGGAAAGGAACTCTGGAGTTCCTTATTTCCTTAGGCATCTACTTGCAAATTGTGTATTTATCCTTGACATTATAACCCTAGCAGTCATATACCTCACTGAAATATAATAGTCCCAGAATCCTTGTCGATCAACCATTGCCCAAGCCATAAACATGGCTTGATTTTTGCTTTCTCTTATCATACTGGATAAGTGAGTGGAAATTTCCATTGTTTGTACCTTTTATTTGCTAAATGTCTTGACAGGTGAGGGTTCAGGGATTTCTTAATTTGAGTATCATTCAATTAATTACTATCTTCTCCATGCTAATTCCACAATATATTCTCTAGAAAACAGCAAATCCCTTTGAAGAATGCTGTAGTTAAAACTCTCCAAGGATATCTGACTATGTATACAATAACTCTAAAACACTTATCATGGTGCCCTCACAAGAAATGAAACAACAAACTAACAAACAAGACACCAGCACTCTACTTCTCAGTTCCTTTACAAAAGGACACAAATCTTTTTTGTTGTTGTTGTTGTTTTTTGTTTTTGTTTTTGTTTTGTTTTGTTTTGTTTTTCCAGACGGGGTTTCTCTGTGTAGTTTTTGTGCCTGTCTTGGATCTCGCTCTCTAGACCAGGCTGGTCTCAAACTCACAGAGATCTGCCTGGCTCTGCCTCCCGAGTGCTGGGATTAAAGACATGCACCACCACTGCCAGCAACAAATCATTCTTTTGTTTTCTGGAGCTGAGGACCAAACCCAGCAGCGCTTTACCGCTGAGCTAAATCCCCAACCCCAACAAGTCATTCTTAAACTCTTTACAAGGGCCTTATGTGCCAGCAAGCTGTAAGTGCTACATGGTCACATTGTATACATTATAACAGATACAATACCTGTTGTAACTACTAATTGTGTGTGTGTGTGTGTGTGTGTGTGTGTGTGTGTGTGTGTGTGTAATCAACTGCACATAAGACCAAATGAACAGGGTACAGTTATGGTTTCATTGTATTTTATTTACAGCAAATTCAAACTTTATTTATATAATTACATTCAAGATTATTTAAAATAGTCACCCCTTACCCTGCCACACAGATTTTATTGTGCCCACACACAAGCCTGAACACATGCAGACAATGCCACTGAAGTTCCTTCTAAACTTCATTGCCTTGCTCCTCCCGGTCTGGTGGCCTGTTGATCCCTAACGTGCACTGCCCTTCCTCCCGGCTCAGGCCTTTGCACCAGCTGCTCTGCCGCTCTCTGTAATGTCAGCGGTGGTTTGCTTGTAGCTCCTCTGGACCTCTTCCACGCTCCTGCTGAAGCTTGCTGGGATCACCCTGCTTTACTCGGCACCTTCCTTCGTTTCTTTGCCTACGCTCTCGTTCCTCTTCTTGTATTTCCCGCCACAGCACACAAACACCTCCAGGTCTCATGTGTCATGCTCTGTGCCGGGAGAGCAAGCACTTGGCTTTATTTGCAGCCACTGTTCCACCTTAGAGCAGCTTTTAGAATGTAGTAGATTCTCTGTAACCATTTGTTCCTCCACCCATTAAAAATCATGACATGTAAATTTAAGGAAACAAGAAGACTTAAGGTGCCTGAAATACGTGAGACGGAGATGGAGTCAGACACATTTGATTTCATGAAGTAGTATAAAAATCACAAATTAAAATAGAAGAAGTAGAAACAAGTGTGAATTTTATTTAACTACGAAGTATTTGAACCCTGTTACTACTGGTTGAGCATCCTGTTACCTTCAGACTATCTTGCATATTTTATGAAAGATGTCTTCCTGGTGGGGGCAGCACTGAGCCTAATACCAGTGCTTGGCTTATTCTTTCCTAGGAAAGGATCTTTAAAATCAGCAATTATTGAAATCCCCAGGACTCCTGAAATACATGTCTAAGGTTACTGTGAACTGTAACAAATTCTGCACCATCATTTTCCTAGTCATACATATTTACAATAAATAGATAATCATATGTCTAGGGCAGGCAGAATTGACAATAAACAATACTAACATAGTATCCTTATAAAAATGTAGTAATATGTCAATAATATATAAAACATAATAAATGTCCTGATAATGTGAATGTCTACTCTTTGTTGCTCTTTCTTCTTCTGTCCATGTAGCAAAAAAAAAAAAAAAAAAAAAAAAAAAAACCCACCACCACCACCACAACAACAAACCATTTTATTGTTCTGACCTAGTAATGAAGTGAGAATTCACAATGCCTAAGTACTGAAATGAAGTAGGGGAATTGCACAGGCTTTGGGGCATAGCTTTAGGCCACAATAAAAGGTACCTCGAAACACAACATTGTGAGGCTGTGACAGTTGGTCTGATGATCCTAGATGATGCTGGATGAATGGGTAAGTGACATTTACAGTGGCATGCTACTTAAAACCTACACATTATTTATTTCTGTAATGTTCCACTTAATAGGCACCAACTGTGGATGACCTTAGGTAACTGACACTTTGAAAAGAGGAATTAAAGATAACAGGGAGGCCACTACTGAGAACTCAAATTACCAATAAATACCTGTACTTACATAATTTCATGTTTTCAAATTTTTCAATTCTTTCTTATCAGTCAGCCTTTCAAAAATGTAGGCTAAAACATGGAAGCATTTCCTTCCATCCCCTTGTTCTACCCTTGATTCAGTTACACTTGCTTGATAGACAGATTTCTAAACCTTTCTCACAATGTGATTACAAATGTTCTATACAACTAGAACCAACTGTTCATAATTCCTGCAGTTGGCCTTCTCCCTTGACCTTCCAACTAGAGATCATTTTGTGGGGGTACTGGCAAAACCTTTTGTTATTTTATGTGCGGGGGACCAGCCTCAGCAGTTTCAAGGGTCTCAAAGGGCACAGATGTCTGGCAGGTGCAAGAAAAGACTCAGACACATGAGTTGGTGCAAGCTGATGAGTCTTGTCAGATCTGGACATGTGTATCTTCTCTGTCTTCTCCTCCTCCTTCTCCTTTTCCTACTCCTTCTTCTTCTTTTTGATCTGCCTCAACCCCAGTCTTTTATTATAATAATACAAGGAAATAGGGGATGAGAAAATTCAACAGGTGATTGAGTTCTTCACAATAGTTTCAAAAGTTCTTTTTGGAAATCAGCAAAGTGTACCCCATGCCCCTTGATTGCATATAGAAGTTCCCAGGAAGAAAGCCAAAGCATACCAGCTTATTCTTCTGCAGGTTAATAATTATCAGAACATCTGAGGTAATCACCCCAGAGGCCATCTACTTGCGGCTTCTCAGAAAGCACAGAAATACAAGTAATGGTTTAAGGTACCAGACTGGCAGCTTCCTCTCAGCCTAAGTCCTTCTTCATCTCTCTGTAACTCTTCAAGTTGTCTTCTAACCAGTTCTGGAATTCGTCAAGTTGTCTTCTAACCAGTTCTGGACAAATCTTGTCTTCTCTCCTATCTGTATGTCACTCCGTCTACAGCTTTCTGCCACCAGCCTTCTGGGTTTCTCCATGACCCGCATAACAGCTTTAACTCCTGCCATTGTCACAATCTCAATATTATTTCTAATTTCATGGAAACCACTGCAGGAGAGAGAAAAAAATCATAAAAAGCAAGTAGAGTAGGAGGGTTACACGACCCAGTAACAGTTGGATGGGTGAGAACATGACATGCATACGCCATAAAGTCTGCCCTGGGGACACAAGGGCTGTTTTCTCCCCGGCCCACAGAAGGCAGGCTTAGTAGAATATCCGGTGGGGCAGACCCGGAGGAATTGATGTCCTCATGCTCGGGTACCTCCAGCAGATTCCACTGGCAACACCTCAGGCTTTTCCTATGCCGTGTCCGGCATTTATGCTCTATGGAATTCCACTGAGTGAATAGCCCATGTGGGTTTGGTCATTCTTGTATAGCAATGTTTTTTTTTTTCATTTAAAAATTTTTGAATAATTTGTGAGCATATACTTTTCAAATTATTATATTTGTGGTTATGTGCTCAAAAATCTGTGCCTTCATTGGCTCAGATTCTAAGAGGTGGGAAATGTGAAGCAAAGTGAGCCTACTTCCTAAGTAAACTAACAACTTCTTGAATTGGGAATGTTGCTCAGTTGATGGGGAATTCTCACTGAGATACACCTGGTATGACTCCAGAGTGCTAGCATCTAGCCTTAAGCCACCATTTGTTTCTCGGTTATCTTCTTTTCTCTTGTTGTGCTTTAAGAGAATCTTGTCTGAGAGTTTCCCAAGGGTACAAAGCCTATGCAAACTTCATTGGGAAAAAATCCAGTACCAAATTCCCCCCAAGTGTCTGCCTTGAGACCATTTCTATCAGGGTCCAGAACAGATGCTACCAGTGGCTAAGGATACTAATCTGAGGGATGTTCAATGAATATAACAGAGCTCGTTAGTCCATTGACTTTATTCTTCTAAGTTAATTCTATCTACACAGTTTCTTTTCTGTTGTCATACTTAGCTCCTCTCAGTCCCTCCTGCTCTCAGTCCCTTCTGCTGTTCTCTCATCATTCTATCTAGTTCTTTCCATCTCAGTCCTCATCTTTGTTCTGCTCAATCAGTTGTCCCCAGTGCTCTCAGAGAACCAGTGTATATACACAAACAGTAATTCTTTGGCAAAGCAATTGGAGGCTTGAAGTTTTCAGGGTGGCAGAGAGAGGTGATAAGGATCCCCACATAAAGCAATAAATGTCAGCTTCCAATTACAACCCAAAAGGGGGAGTGGCTAAAGGAGAGTTCTCTGTTAGGGTCAACTAAAGGCTAAGATCAATTAGGGAATTTAGGAATAGCACCTAGCTGAGGAGGAATTAAAACTTAATTTGCACAAGAAAGAAGCTTGGCACCTATCACCTGCCTGGCCCTGTAGGCAATTTCCTTGGGCCAGTGGGAAGTAACTACCTTAACTCAGTAACTAGTAAATGGCTAAAACATCATCCCAAGAATGTGAGCAGTAAATCTCTTAAATTAGGGTCTTGTGTAAATAACCCGAGGTGAAGGTAAGGAGTTGAGGATTTAATTGCTAGTGGTTCTTTTCTCTATCTGTGGGTGAGAAGAGCTAATGTTTACCTATGTGCAGTTTTGTCCTTGGAAAAAGGTATCTTTACTGAAATACTTTTGTCTAGAGAATGGCCCTGGCCAGATATATGTTAATGAAAAATAAACACAGCTGGGGATTGTTATCCAATTACCCCAAATGTGTATTTACAATACGTATGTGTGGGTGTGCATGCCACACCACATGTGTGGAGGTCAGAGAACAACTCTGTGGGGTCTTTTCTCTCCTATGTTCACATGGAATCCAGGGATTGAATTCAGATCACCAGGCTTTGTGCAACAGGTACCTTTACTCACTGAGACGTCTCAAGGGAGCCATTGAAATAGTTTTTAAGAATCTATCATTAAGCCGGGCGTTGGTGG
>CABHPP010118555.1:8609-34445 GCA_902168425.1 Peromyscus attwateri
TTAACTGCTGAACCATCTCTCCAACAACCCCCCCCCCCACACACACATCCTTTAAACGAAGCATCTTTGTACTGGTTTCCACTACTGTCTCCCTAACCCTCATTTATTTCCACTGTAATTTCATCCCATTTGTTCAACTTGAGTTTGGCTTGTCCTTGTCCGGTGTCTTCATGTTTAAACTTCAGGATTAAGTTACTGAGATCTTCTTTTCCCACATAGACATTTAGGACTGTGTCTTCTAGGTTCACAACTGCAATCCACACATTTTGGTACACTGTATTTTCAGTTTCCTCCTCCAAATGTTTTTGTTTTGTTTTGTTGGATTTTCTTTGTTTGAGACAAAATCTCACAACACATCCCAGTCTGGAAGTTAAAATCCCCTGCCTCTGCCCCCTCGGTGCTGGGACCACAGATATATGCCATCACACTCAGCTCTTAAGCTTTTCAAAATGTCTGTGGCTTCTCTGAGTTTTTCAGAATTCTGTTTAGTCCCACATCATTGTCTATTCCCCAGACTTCCTTTTTATTCATTTCTAATTTGATAAATCAGTAAACATACCTTTATATTTTTAGTCACTTTTTCAGAATGTCTAAGGCCTGCTTATAACTTAGTCTATTGTGTATTCTGGAGTATATCCTATGTTGACTTGAGAGGAATGTGTAGTCTGCTATTGCTGGGTGGTGCATTCTATAGATGTGTTTGGTTCAATTGATTCCTCTTGGTGACTGAGCTAAATACAGGTTTGCTGACTTATATTCCTAATTCTTTAAGTGTTCTTCATTTCTTCATGTAGTATAGGAGATGATCTGATGCTTTTTCTGATGTTCTTTTATTTTGTGAAAACATCTTTTCACTTATCTTTGCTTTTTTGTTTAAGTAGTCAATCTTTACAATGTTTACAGTGAATGTAATTACTATGATAGCTTTGTTATTTTGCTTGTTTGTTTTTGGGGAACAGGATTCTCTGCTGTAGCCTAGGCTGGCCTGGGATTGTGTAGTCTAGGTTGGCCTTGAACTTATGACAATCCTGAATATATAAGCAACCACTACCAGCCCCGATAAGGTCTGGTATGTAAGTTGTTTTGCTATTTATTTTCTGTACCTCTTACTTGTTTTGTTGGTAGTGGTAGTTTTATCTTATTTATACATTACTAGTGTACTGTTTCTAGCATTTTATGTTAGTTATCTTAAAGTTCTGATTAATACTGTCTTCAGTGGCGTAAACTCTTTGTCACCATGTATCTCTGCTCCCTTCCTGTCCTTTGTGTCTTTATTGTGTTATTAATTACGTCTTTGTAATTACCACAGTTTTGTAGGCAATGCTTTGTATAGTTATGTTTTAGACAAAAATACACATTTAAGCTGTCTTTTATATCTAGTTATATAGGTGTTCTTTATTTCTTCATGTGGGTTGAGTGAACGTCGAATGCCTTATTTCACAAAGGTCTCAAATGAGTATTTCATAAAGGACAGATCTGCTGGCAGAGAACTTGGAGTCCTTGTCTGTCTGGGTTGGTCTTCATTTCTCCCTCATATTTCAAGAATGGTTTTGCTGGATACAGAATTTTTGGTTGATTGCTTCCTGGCTTCTATATTTTGGAATAGAATCCCACTTCCCGGTTTTGCTAGTTTCTGGTGAAAGACAGCAGTTAACTTCCTTAAGGACCATGTGTGAGTTGGCTTTCTTTTGCGTCTTTCATCTTTTGAGGTTCTCTGTATTCAGACCGCTCGCCTGAGCCTTTGCCAGGTGAGAAGCATTTCTCAGGAGTTTGTGACTCTGCCTTAGTCTCCACTTCTTGCTTGGGAAGAGACTCAAAGTCAGAATGTGACAGCGATGCCCTCCTGGGGCTGTCCTGTGCAAGGGCACACACATGGTCTTCTAGAGCTCCAGGAACATGCAGAGTTCCCCGAGGATATTTCTTTTCCCTGGATGATCTTAAAACTTAAAAAATGTAAAACTTCTTTTTCAGCTTTGGCTAAGTGTTGTTTGCTCCAATTTGTGTCACAGCTGTAATGTGAAAAAATTGCTTCTCCTCCTTCTCTCCTCCTCCCTCCCTCCTCCTCCTCCTTCTTCCCTCCTCCTCTTCTCCTCCTCCTCCTCCTCTTCTTCATTTTTTGAGACAAGGTTTCTCTGTGTAGTCCTGGCTGTCCTGGAACTTGCTCTGTAGAGAGACCCACCTGCCTCTGCCTCCTGAGTGCTGCGATTAAAGGTTTGCGCCACCACCGCCTGGCGCTTCTGATTCTTTTTAACAAATGCCCTGAAAATAGAGAAACCAGGAGTCAGGTTAAATGATGGCAATGGTCTGTCAAGGGGATTTTTAGGACACTCAGAGCAGGTCAGATTATGACAGTGCTTTGGGGACGGGACTTTTCGAGAAGCTAATTCCTACCAAGGTATGTGAGCAAGTCCTCATCTCCTCTGGGCAGGGCCTTGTCCCTCTTACTTAAGCTTTACTTGGAGGTGTCAATGGTGTAAGCAACCCAAGGGCTTGGGCTCAAGGAGATAAGGAAACACTGGAGGATCATGCAGCCAGCCGTGGGCCGGGCTCTGGATCCAGCTCTGCCAGCAGACGGCAGAATTCTCTGAGCCAAAGAAGGAGAGCTTTGTTTGTAAGCAGAGGTCCCAGAAGTCTCACCAAGTTCGCTAAGATCTGAATTAGCATCTGCATACATTGTGGTGCTGGTGCCTTGAAAATGCCCAGTAATGGAAGTGAGTCTTACCTGACGTACCTTTATTTACATGATAGCCTTCGTAACCCAGACAGCACTGTGTGCCAGGCTCTGACCTAGCCACGTCATATGCAGGAATTGATTCACTCCCTGCGAAACCCTGAACTCTGTTATTAATTTCACTTTAGAGATGAGGAAGTAGGTGCAGCTTCCCACCAGTGACCAGCCAAATGTGGGGTTCCCTCCCATCCAGCTGCTTGTCTCCCCACTGTATACCTGTCACTGTAGCTTTGGCAGACAGTGGTGAGGTCTAGAGCATGGGCAAGAAGAGCATCATGTGCCCTTTACTAATGAAACCTGGAACACCAGGGTTGGGTTGTCCCTGGTCGTATCCGGTTTGGAAGGAGTTGAAGGTCACGCAGAGACCATCCACTTTTCTTTGCGTCTCCAGCAGTGAGGTTCTTTTCTGCAGGTCTGGCCTGCAGGGCCTGTCTTTGGATGGTTCCCTGTGCAGTGTTGGGTGCCGCCGGTCCCCAGTCTGCTCAGGCTGACGACTGGTTGGGAATATATGGGCTGCTATGCTTCTGGCCCTCAGTGATCCAGGTGAACACTAGGAACCACAGCACCAACGGTGTGCAAGGTGTTCAACTCAGTGTCATACCAGGGCTGCGCGGATACTGTGCCTTTAGTCAGGGGCTCCATCAGGTTGTTTATGACTTTGATAGCCTTGATTATCATCAGTGATGTCACAGTGGCCTCTCCAATGTGGACCGTCTATAGGTTCAGAGTAGGTGGTGCCTGACCCCTGGCCGGCTGGCCTCGCATACTTTGGAGTTGGGGTGGTGACTGTCAGGGCATCTCCTTAAGTGATTTTTTTTTAGTAATTAAACTTAGAAAATTATCTATTTTATTATTTTATGTGTATGGGTGTTTTACCTGTATATATGTATGTATGTATGTATGTATGTATGTATGCATGTGCACCATATGTGTGCTTTGTGCCCAGGGAGGGCAGAGGAGAATTGAACCCATGCAAGAGCAACAAGGGCTTTTAACCACCAAGTCATCACTCCATCCCCTTGAGAATGGTTCCTATTTCAGACTTTGTCTAAATCTGAAAGGACAAAGCAGGACTTAGCCACTGTCTCCACTTTGCCTCTGGTCAAGCCTGCCCTTACCATCCCTTGCAAGCTCCCAGTGCCCTGCCCACTGGACCTCCACAGCCCGAGGTGTGCAGACTCAATGGTGTCACGAGGAATTCCCGTGATGCCTGCCGGTTCTCAGCAGTTCAGGCATGTTTGGGGCATGCTCCAACCACGGGAGATGAATGGTCTCCCCTGGGAAGGGGAGAGGCTCCATCTGCTGAGTGCGGGCTGTGCCTCAGCCCACACTGAACCTCCTTCCTCAGCCTCCCAGTGCTGTGCAGGGCTCTGTGGAGGGACCAGACTCCGAGGTTCCCGGAGGTGACTAAATGAACCCCCAGCCTTGCAGATAACCTCAGGAATGCAACCTGTGACCCTCCCTCCCTCTGCATGCCTCTAGCATCCAGGTCATTGCTCTCCCGCCCAAGCTCCAGAACAAACTTCTGCAAAGATGGCAGTTTAATAGCCCTTGTCTGCCTGGACAGTGGGTCTTTGAGGTTTCTCTGGCTACCTAATAAAGCTGTGTCTGAGGAAATCTCCAAGTACTCTTCCCTCCAGCACCCCTCCCCCGTGACCCACAGGACAGCTTCATAGCCTGGAAATCCCTGGAGATCCGGAGAGGTGGTGCTGAAGGGATGTCACCCAGACAGGGAGCCACACCTCCCAATAAACTCCTGGGCAGCCACTGGGAGGACTGGGCAGTGTGGCTGGGGTCACCCGGCATCCGCTTACTCCCTGTGAGGCCCTATTGTCCTGCTGAAGCTCCCGGCGGCTGCCCTGGTGGGGGACATTCATGAGCTGGGCTCTGAAGCCCATTCTGAGGGAGCGCTATTTGTAGAATCTTCTTAAAATACCACAACAGTGCCATTCACAGAGCGTCTGCCCTGTATGAACAGTGGAGGCCGGAACAAAGCGCCCCTGTACCGGCATCCATCAGGACCTCCACCAGGGCACACACCCCCCCATCCTGGGTGCTCTGAGGCCAGGCCCTAAGGTCCACTGAGGGACCCTGGCCTGGAGTGTGTCCTGGGCAAAACCCATGGCTGAGGGAGCCACAGGGGTGGCATGTAGCTCCCTCTAGGAGGAACACTGGCTTCCCTTGGTGTTCTCAGAAGACACCTTATCTTATGCTCTCATGCTCAGCCCTGACTGACCTCAGGTCTAACATGCAGCCGGTACAAGTTACAGTGAAGGTGGTCAGGGACTCTGGAGTTCAAAGCCTTTAGCATCCAGCCTCAAAGGTCCTGCCCGGGTTCCTGGCTCCTCATGATTGCCGGTGCCCAGTTTCATCATTAGACAGACAGTTAGTATCCCCACCAGCATTTTCCGGAATACTTGTGCTTATTATGGGCAGTGATGAGACTAACCCATTAGGAACTCACAAATATGTGTCCACCATTGCCAGGCACACTCTTGGTGAATCTTGGGCTGACACAAGCTGAGCAGAGCTCGTGGGTAGAGCCTTTCTATGCAAATGGACCATGTGCTGGACACTCCCACATGACTCAGGCTCCAAGTCTGTCCTCTTCCAGCTGCCTAGTGGAGCCTTCCACACTCCTGCAAGACCCCAGGCCATGTGTCCACCCGTGCGGAAGGTTACTGGATGTTTTTGTCCCTTCCGGGGGATCCTGAGTTGCACAGAAAACCAGTCCCGAAGGAGCTGGTTTAGGTCCCCAGAGGACAAGAACCTGCAGTATGTGCAGGGTGGCAAGGGAGCCTCTCTCTGGCAGAAAAGGTTCAGGACCCAAAGGCAGCCATGCCAGCCAAGACCACGCGGAGTTCTTGAGTGCTCTTGTCTTAGACGGGCCCCGACTCATCCCCCAGTAATAGCTAGTCAGGAAGTCCAGGGGCCCTCCCTGGCTCGTGGTGGGGTGTGGACACAGGCAGGGCCACCTGAGGAGACACCCTGCCTGGCAGTGCTCGTCTGATGGGGCAGGAGCAGCAAGAGTCGGACGACAAGACGGCTTGGGGATTCTCAGCGAAGAAAGCCTACATCTGCATGAACAGGAGCCCTAGCCTTTGCCTCTCACCCCCACCTAGAGAGCAGGTGGCCCTGGGAAGCAGGCACCTTTAAAACAGGCAGGTCCACACCGCTCACATGCCACATGTCTCTGCTGCCATATCCCCGTCGCTAACGGTGGGCTCCCTGATGCCTGGGTCAGAGCAGCCATGGGGATGCGATGAGCCTTGTGATGACTGTGTCTAGCTGAAGGGCCTGTCCCTGGCCTGTCCTAGCCTTAAGTGACTGGTAAAGTCTGTACATCCTTCCATCTTCTCTCACCCCACTGGAGGCCCCACCCTCAGCTGGACCACGTGTCATCTTGGTGTCTTTAGGACAGCCAGACCCATGAGGTGACTGTCCTGAGTGAGGATATGCAGAAGGCCACTCCTAGTGGCCACTGTGCTGGAAGACCAGGCACATGAAGGCCTTTGGGGAGGGAGACTCAGTACTCTGCACTCTGACAGTAGGTGACTGTTGGTAGTGGTGTACAGTGGTGTACCTTTCTGAGTTCTGAGTCCTTCTTTCTTCCCGTGGTGGTCAGCATACAGCCTGCATCTGTGACTGTGTGTGCGGCTGTGCACTAACCTGGCTAGTGTAGCCCAGCCAGCTTACCCTGGGGATCTCTGGCCTCTGCCTTCCAAGTCCGGGGCTTGCAGGGGGTCACCATGCTCATCTATCTTTTATGTGGGTTCTGGGGATCCGAACTCCAGTCCTCATGTTGCTTCCCAAGCACACTCGGTCCGTTTCTAATGATCTGGTCTAATCCAGCGTATTCCAGGGAGCCGGTAAAGCTGGCCCATCATGCGAGTTTGTAACATGAGAGGAAGTGCACCCTGGAGCTCCCTGGACTTGGCATATTGCCTGTTTTTTTTTTTTTTTTTTTTTTTTTTTTTTTGTCCCCTCCCATTCACTGCTCCTCTGTCCCCAACAGCAGATGAATACAGTTGGGGGAAGCCACTTCTGGATAATGAGGTGTTGCTGTGATATCTGTTCACAGAGGGACAGGTGGTAACTGAGTGGCCCCGCTATTCATGGTCCTCAAACTGAGGATGGCTAAGATGATAGAAAGCCTTGGGGATCAGGTCACAGTCAAGGGACATTTCCCAAGGCCTGTGGCTGGGGGTCTGAGGAGGACCGGAGGACTGGAAGGATGGAGTTTTGCTCTCAATCCTGTGAGCCTTGCTGAAGGCTCACCACTGGACTAAGTTAGATACGTCTATTGTTGGAACAGCATAGGTAGTTTCCTTCAGTAGAAAATAGAAAGATAAGGCCATCCTCAAGATTATCTGTAAGCTTGACTGTGAGACCATCTAGGCACTCTCCATTCATAACCCACAGTGTAAATGGTTGCCTGTAGAGGGCGCTATATTCATTTAGCCTGCAAGGTGAATGGCTGCTTTCTGGAGTTGCTCCAGGGAATGGTACTAGGTACTAGACGTGTTTAACTTACATGCTGGCACTAGCAAAAAGACTTCTTACTTATCTTGTGTATCTGGCCTCCAGGCAGGAGGTAGGCTGTAAAAATACAGAAACAGAACTATTTCGCTTCAAAATAAAGTGTGGGAAATATGCCAGGTAAAGCCCCAGGGTCCTCACAGCTGTGGGAGGTGGGATGCATCAGTCTTGAAACAGGGCTTTGGTGAGAGATGCATGGTGGCACTATTAAACCAGGGAACAGTGTCTGCGTGCTCAGCAAGAGAAGGGCAGGACTGGGGTGACCTGTGTGCAGAGCCCCTCAGGCCCTGGCCACACACGTCTCTGCTGTGTAGCATGTCACTGTCCCCTGGAGTGCGTCCACGGACCCTTGTCTCCAGCCAGCTGAACTTCCTACAGGCCTTTAAGTGCGGCTCAGCCTCTTCCCCTGCAGCCCTCTTGGCCCACTACCTTTCCACCTCGGGCTGGAAGAGGAGGCCGAAGTCAGGTGCATGTGATTTAGTCTGCAATTCCCCTCCCCCACCCCAGGTTTTCTGAAAAAAAAAAACAAAAAAAAACAAAAAAACAAAAACTGGCAAGGCCAGCCAGGTCTCTTCCCCCAGGAGTCCAAGTTCTAGTGTTGTGGGATTTGGCTGGGGTCTGTGCTGGGAGTCAGCTCTATCACCATAATAAAGGCCGGGGCAGGGGTGGAACTTCAGTCCTTTGGTCCTGCCCCTTCCCGCTGGGTACTAAAGAGCCCTTGTCTGCTGCCTACCATTAATTTGGCTTCTTAAGCAACTTCTCTGTCTGCAGCCGGCTTGTTTATCATTGATGGCTTGCTGAGGACTCCACATGGGGTCTTGTCATTTTTTTGTATCCCCAGGTCTAGGGTAATGCCCATCTATCTGGACAATGGGTCTCAAATAGTGCCACAAAGGCATACATCAGCCACAGGGACAAGACTGAGCAGACGCAGGTGGTACCCGATACATCAGGCTCTGGCTTCGGTTCCTTAGGGTGATGAGGTGCCAGCATCAGAACCTGAGGCTAGACTGCTGTGGGAAGGACACAGAAGTCCCTGGCAGGCTTGGGGGTAGGGTTAGATTTGGGACAATGGCTATTAAGCTGCCTGGCCTGTGCCCATTGTCGGGGTCAATGAAGGGCACAGGGTGAGGAGGCACTTCCAGAATTTTTAAGTGTTTGATGCTACAATTCCAGTGGTTTTTATTTACTCTCACATGAAGTTTCTAGAGATAAAATGCGCAGGGCACAGGGAGGCTTGGGACCCCTCTTCTCACTAACAGGACCCTTCTGCCTCTGTAGGCTTCACCCACACCGAGGCCTGGAGTTCCCCTCTGCTCAGGCTGATCAGGACTCCCAGGCTGCTTCCCCATCACTATCCAGACCTTCCCGACCCCTAGTTCCTGGGCAGGTTCTGTGACCCAATCAAGAAAGCCACCACCCTGCCCTTCTGCCCTGGGTACCTGCAGAATGTCCTCCCCACCTCCCAGCCTCCAGTCCCCTCCTCACCCACCCTCTCAGTTCAGAGGATCTGGAGTATGTCTATCAGATCTCCCTGCCTCACCAGACCTGTCCAAGAAAGGCGACTGCTATGTTACCTCTGGAAGGGTAGAAATGCAGCGAAGTGGGTGCCTGTGATGGCCCTGCCGAGGTGTGCCACTAAGAGAACACCCCACGCGCAACAGTCAGTGCACGGGGTTTATTGGGGGAGGGGGAGAGCTAAAGAGTGAAAGGCCCTCTCGGAGAGTGGGGACATGAGAGAGGCAGGGATACAGACAGACAGACAGACAGAGAACAGACTAGAGAGCAAGAAGGGAGCAAAAGAAGCGAGAGAAGCCAGAGAGGGAACTGTGACTAACAGACACTTTTAAGGGGTGTGCATGTCACATAGATGGCCGTGGAGAGGCACGTGGCTACAGGTGATGATGGTGTAACCACTTGAGCCGCTGCGGCGGGAACTACCAGCCTCCTTTTCAGCTTAGGGCCCCTTTCCTGGCAGTGGTGTTTCTGGACCTCCTCCACTTGAGAAGCAGTGTTCCCAGGTCCCCCCCCCCGAACCCTGTGTACCCCTTTCCTCAGTCCTATGAGAGGGAGCCTCACTTGCTGTGTGCCTCAGGCATGCCCTGCAGACCGCCCTGAGCTCTACCCTGGCATCTCTGACTGGGCCAGCTCTCCAGAGAGGGGCAGTCGGAACTTCAGGACCACCTTGGTGGTAGATGACTGTCCCATTGCTGGCAGGACAGTGCTGAGTACACCACAGCAGTGACCAGCCAGCCCTTCTGTGACCTCTCCCTTCTGCACGCCTCCTTGGGACAGCTTCCACATGGGTTTGCTCAGCTTTGACATGGGGGCCTCAGATCAAGGTGAACGATGGGGGTCGGGGGTGTCTTTCTTGGTTGCAATAGAAAGTGGTTGTGAGTTCTTCTTTAATAGGCCTTCCTGGGCACCCACATGAAGCCAGGCACTCTAGGAGATGTATGGAGAAGATTAGAATAACTGTCCAATCCAATCCCAGAAACCCAGAGGCATCCGAGAGGGCCTATGGCAGCATCAGCCTGAAGAGGGGACTCAGAGCTTGCTTGCTCCCTGGGCCTGGGAAACTCACTCTGGGGCACTGGGGATAATGGCAGCATGCTTGTAGAATGACTGAGCAGGGAGTGCTGCATGAGCAGGTTGGTGGCTTGGTGGTGTGGTTGTCATGGCAGCCACAGCCCTTAGGGGCCTGGCTAATCTCTCTGAGGCTGACATCAGTTTATGTCCCTAGCACATGATACAATGTCTGTCATACACTAGTACTCCAGTAACTACAAGTAGAAGAAAAAAAGGAAGGGCAGGAGGGCTGGCTCTGCTCTTCCAGAGAGTCTGGGTTTGAGTCCCAGCACCTTCAAGGTGTCTCACAATTCTAACGCCAGTGCCAGGGGTCTCTGATGCCCTCTTCTGGCCTCCACAGGTACTGCATGCACCATGCAGATGGTACACAGACATACAGGTAAGCAAAACACCCATAACACAGAAAATAAAAGAAAAAAAAAACTTTTAAAGGGGTGAGCTTGGGGTGGGTGCAGAGGAAATGTAAAGGAAGCTGAAGGAGAAGGGGAGCTACTTGATCTGGGTCTTGAATGAGCAGGAGTTGATCAGGTGAGCAGATGGAAGCGGGCCTGTATGTCAGAAAAAGGTCTTGAACTGAGCCGAGGCCGGAAGTCCGTGGAATACCTCAGACACAGGCAGACATGGGGTGAGATGGGGGAGTTGAGATTGGGGCTGTAAAGGTGGTCTCAGTTCAAACAGGATCTACGCTGAAGTCGGGATTAGGGTCCAAGCTGTGTCAGGAGCTCCCGCTGGGTAGGGAAGGTGTGACTTATATTTCAGAGACTTCCACGGGGCCAGGTCCCTGTGTCACTTCTGTAATTACCCGAGTAGAAAGGTCACGGCCTCTCTCTCAAGGGGGCCACCCAGGGCAAGGCCACTTGCAGATTTCTTGCCCAGGCAAATGTCCCCTCAGCCCTAAGGAAATCCCCAGGGAGATCCCTGAAGGAATGAGATTGCCTTGTTGATGGGCAGGGAGGCTCCTGGGAGCACAATGGCCTTTGCAAGAGCATGGCTGGGCCAACTTCCCCAGGGCCAAGCATACCAGCTAGGGCCTTTCACAAGGAAGAGAAAGTCTTCATTGACACACGGGGACCCTTTACAGTCTCTGGAAAGATGTCTCTCCTCCCTTGCTCCTGGGTCTCTCCCTCCTGTCCTGAAGCTGCCCTAGGCCCCTGTGTCCTTGCAGGAGTAAGCAGGCTTACTATATACCCCGGTAGCAAGTCACCCTCTCAGGCAGGTGGCAGCCTGCTCCTCACTGTGGACCACCCCATGCCCCTTGAGCAGCTTCACCACCGTGGGTTGTTTGGATGTATGTACATGATGTAGTTAAGCAACACATTTGAGTCATCTGCAGGTTCCCTGCCTCTGGGTTCAAACAACTGTAGGTTGTAATATTCCCGGGAAAGATGGATCCTGATTAGAACACGGACAGCCATCTGTAACACGAATTTTAAAAGGTCTTATTAATACAAACAAACAAACCAACAAAAAACCCGGTGCCAGCTATTGGGGTGAATTCTCAAAGATCAGAGAAGCAGAACAAGCCACAGCTAACCTCATCTCAACAGCTCCTTATCGGATGCTGTTTCCATGAATCTTCAGACTGAAAGCTTCTGAGTCCTCACTGGAATGGATCTCAGCTGAACTGCTGCTAAAAACCTAAAAGCTTAAAAAGCCTCTAGTTCCTGGTCTTATATAAAGACCAAAAGGATGGCAAGTTTGAAGCCAGCCTGGACAACTTAGTGAGTTCAAGGCCAGTCTAGATAAACGACATAATGAGACCCTTTCTCAAAAAACTAAGAGAAACCAAACCAAAAGAAAACAACAAACAAACAAAAACCTAAAAGGGAACAGAGCTATGAAGTCAGTAGCTGCCACCTGGGTGTGCAGTAAATTCTGTGCATGTCCAACTTCTACCCCATTCTCATTCGTCTGCACAAACCGCCGGGGACAGCAGCCCTCAGCTCGGAGCCCTGTTCCTAGCCCACGTCCCCATGCTGGCACAATGGTGATGGACGTTGGCCCTACAGCTGACCAAAGTCAGGAACTTAATAAGCTCAGGGCTAGATGCAGGGATCCAGATGCAGACGGGGATCCAGATGCAGACCGGCCTGCTTTGTGATTTCCACAGTGCCTCCCTCCATCTCACCCCAGCAGCTTGTGTACTCTGGGAAGGGCCCACGGGGATCCCCACCCTGGACATTCCCAGCTTTCGGGTCTTGCAAATGCAGAAGTTCCTCACGAGAAACAAAAGACCCTAGCTTAGTTCCCACAGCTTATACCACTCTGCAGCTAGACAGAAGGGGCCGGCTTCCCTGCCAGCTCCGCTCCAGCTCCGCTGCTGCTGTATGCGTGTGTACCTGCTGCCGCCCCAGGTTCAGCTGTGCCCGGTCGGTCATCCATCCTTTCCTCACTGGTCCTTCACTCATCTCACCATGCCTTTCTGCCCCACCAAGTATCTCAAGAGGAACAGGCGCCTGTCCAGGGGTGAGTGAAAAACCAGAATCCTAGGCCGGCTGTGAGGATAGCAGCCTTGCGGGGCAAGTGATATTTGCTGCCTCCGAGCCACTAAAGAGAAATGAAGGAGGGAAGACCCACAGGCAAATTCAGCCTGGTACAGACTGGCAGGATGGGCAGCTAAGGCTGGGGATTCTGTGTGGGTGCCTCAGCTGGGTTGCCTGTCTGCCTGCGGTGGGTACTGTGAGCATTTCAGTCACCTTATCTCGTCTGCTGTTGTTCATCTTTTGTCTTCTGTGAGTTCTGTGTGTTCCCTCTCTATGCCAGGCTCTCCCCAGTGCTTAAGTGATACAAGATACAGACCAAGTGAAGGTGGGCTGATGAACAGCGTAAGTTCCTCATGTCAACATATGCTGTGTGCTTGAATGTCCTGGATGCTGTGGCGCAGTGACGGCTGGCTAGGAGCGTGGGTGTGGTTGGAGATGCGAGGTCAGGAGAGATTCCAGAAGGTGCCATTCAAAGAGAGACATTAGTGAAGTGAGGTGCAGACCAGGCCAGTGACTGAAAGCCTTCTGGGCACTGGGCAGGAAAGGAGCAGATGCAAACCATGCCACACGCATCGCGGAAGCAGCCAGGGGCAGAAGGGCAGGAGTGGGGAAGCAGGCCCTGATGATGGCAGCAAAGCCATGGCTGGCGTGGATGCTCCTGGGAGGACCCAGCAAGGTGTCGGGCTGCGTTCAGTCTTAGCTGGGTCCCTGTGGCTTCTGCATTGGGAACAGACTTAAAGAGTCAGAAGAGAGATGCCTGGACACGATGCCAGTCCTCCAGTTGTGAGATGATTGTGATCTCAACCAGGTAGACAGTGAAAAGTGATCCAGTTCTGAATGTGTTTTGAAAGATGAGCAAATAGGATTTGCTGGCAAGATAGGAGATGTGAGACTAGAAAGGAGGGTGTGTCTGTTTTCAGCCTGAGTAACTGAAAGTTGGAGTTGCCCTCAGCCAAGAGCATGGCTAAGTCACGTCCAGAGATGTGATTGGTTCAGGTCTGGAGGGCAGGATGATGGTGAGTTTGGAAGTCATTAACATATAGCCAGCATTAAAAGCCTTGCATGAGGCCAGTGAGTCCCCTCCAAGGAGAATGTGAGTGTATGCAAGGGTAAGGAGAGAAGGTCCCACCCCCCCACCCCACCCCAGCTCTCTACCTTGGCTGCCTGACACTAAATGGATCCAGGTTTGATAGAACAGTGGGGGTCTCTTATGGACATGCCACATTACGCCTGTGCAGTATCACATGGCCGTGGAATTAAACAGTCAGACCCACAGACATTATAGATCTGATAGATCTCTATCAGTGGTTTCCAACACAAGGCGGTTTTGCCCCCCCAAGGAGCATCTGGCAATGTTTGGAGGTGTTTGTTGTCGTCACAGCTTAACAGAGCAGGAGAGGCTGCTGCTAGTCTAGTGGGTAGAGGTTCACTTTAAACATCCTACTTATTATGCACAAAACAGACCCCCTCCCCTGAAAGAACCATCCATCCCCAAATGCCGTTAGTGTTGGGACTGACTCCGCTCTCCTTGTATTTATCTGAGTGTGGTAATAAAAGTGGACATGCGGGTTTGCTAGCTGGTCTAGGTGCTATACCAAGCTGATACTCCATCTCGTCCTCCGAAGAAGATAGGCACCTTGGCTTTCTCCACCCCAAAGGTGTGGGAATTGCATGCTTTGGGGATTAAGTCCCTGTGCTCCATACCTCGAGCTGAGGGTTGATGCATGGTAGAGAGGAGGCAGCATAGTGACCACACAGATTGGTTTAAAAAGAAGAGGAGGGCAGGGGGGTGGCCCAGCTGTCAGATGGCTCAGGGGGACGAGCTAGCATTTGCTCATCTGATAGCCTGAGTTCAATCCCCAGAACCCACATGGTGAGAGAACTGAATCTCACAAGTTGTCCTTTGACCCCACATGAGCATACTTGTGCATGTGTGAATATATACACACACATGCACACACAAATAAATAATATTATAATAACATAATAAAGGGGCTTGAAAAATGGCTCAGTGTTTGAGAGCGTTTGCTGTTCTTGTGGAAGACCCAGGTTCCATTCCAGCACCCACATGGCGGTTTACAATTGTCTTAGGGTTACTGTTGTTGTGATAAAACACCATGACAAGAAGCAACTTGAGGAGGAAAGGGTTTATTTATTGGCTTACACACGTCATGATCATAGTCCATCACTGAGGGAAGTCAGGGCAGGAACTCAAAGCGGAAACCTGGAGGCAGGACCCAAAGCAGAGGCCACAGGGAACGCAGCTTACTGGCCTTCTGCTCATGGCTTGCTTAGCCTGTTTTTTTGTTTTGTTTTGTTTTGTTTTGTTTTGTTTTGTTTTGTTTTGTTTTATACAACTCAGGACCACCTGCCTAGGGGTTGGCACACCCCACCATCATGAGCCCTCTCATACCAATCATTTCTCAAGAAAATGCCCTACAGGCAATCTGGATGGAGGCATGTTCTCAACTGAAGTTCCTCTTTCTAGATGACTATAGCTTATGTCAAGTTGACTTAAAACTACCCTGGACAGTGACCATGATAATTCCAAATCCAGGGGATCAGGCACCCTCTGCTGGCCTCTGGACACTGCAGGCACACAGGGCACATACATACATGCAAGCAAAACACTCATTAATAAGAGTAAACAAGGATTTTAAAATGTAATAAAAATGTTTAGAAATAAGAGGGAAGGAGCAGGAACAACAGCCGTGGACTGTCATCTTCCACGAAGCATTATTCCTGAAACACTCACTGCCACGTTTTCTTCTTTAAATCCAGCGTTCATCTTTCCCAAGTACAGAGAGCAGGTAGGCATGAACAGTTGGGTGCTCTGAAAGACCCTGACATTTGTTTGGACAACCATTCGATCTTCCCTGCACTCCACTCCGTTACTACAAAGGTTTTGTGCTGAGAAGAAAACCGCACGGGTGATGAACCTGTGGTTGCATTTGGCCGTCTCCTTGTTCACTCATGTGTCCAGGATCTAACTTCTCTGTGAGCCCTGGCTTCTGCGTGTGTGAAACACTCTTAGTAATATTCCCTCCTGTGGTGTCAATGAGGACTGTGTGTGACTGGGAATGTCAATACCTCCTACGTGTGTCACCTGTAATGGGTCCCTTAGACACACAGGGATGTGACTGTCACTTCTGAACAGCGTGAAGCAAGAGGGACCAACTTACTAGCTGTGGAAACAACTTTGCCCCAACACATGTCCATTTGAAGCCGTGTTGTCCATATGTTGGGCATTAGCTAATGAAGGGCCTCTGCACCAGGAGCTGAGAAACAGAGTGAGCCCTGCCTATGCCATAGTTGACCGCCTCAAGTTTCCAGGCTGTGATACAGGAAAGGGACCCACAGATGGAGGCCACTGGCCTCCACAGGTAGAGACAGCGCGGCTGGGGGACTGGGAGATCAAAGCACTGGGAGAGCTTGCAGGGTAGAGTGTGAGAAGATGAAAGGGCCACAGGGAGACAAAGCATCCACGGAAGGCTCACTGTGGACCTGTCACCACATGCATCCGAGGAAACTCCCCAAGACTGGGGAGAGAAGGATTTGAGGTGGCCATGTCCACCCGCACACAGGAAGGAATGGTGCCTGTTCCCACCTTCCAGACTGGAAAGCCGTGCAGACATAGGACACTGGTTGGGACACACAGAGGGCTTTTCCCTCCACAGGGGAACCCCGGGCTCTGCCCTGAGCCCTCGAGTTCCACCCAGGAAACTCCTGCCACGAACCTAACTTCATCTCAGAGAAAGGTTCAAGAGTATTTATAGGAATATAAAGTCCCCAGCAGGCAACCACTGAAAAACCATGGTGCCTGGTACCTACTCAAAAACATCAGGGATGCGACCGGCAGGAAAGTAAGGGCCAGAATGAGAGGACAAGTCAAATGCTGAAGACAGCAGAAATGACACATAATTAAAACGGTTTTGTGAGAGCTGAATCCAATGTGTCCTAAGGGCTCAGTTGAGATGTGAGAGATACATAAAAACTATAATGATGTTGAAAGCCCAAGTCACATTTCCAGAGAGCAAGCCTTCAATGTGTGAATTGAAAAAATAGCTCACATGGGATAAACACGGAAGGCGAAAGGTTGGCGAGCTCGAAGCAGTGAAACTACGTGTGTTTGCTGTTATTTTGGGGGTTTTGTTTGTTTGGCGGGACAGGCTCTCACTAGCCTGATTTTTGTAGCCCAGACCAGCTTCATACCTGTCAACCTCCTGCCTCAGCCTCCAGAGTGCTGGGATTACAGGTGTGTGCCACCATGCCAGTCTCTGTAGTCATTTTCTACTGGTGCGGTGACAAGTCACCCCGGAAACAGTGGCTGAAATAACAGCTCCGTCTGTGTGATGTCCGTGGTTCTGAAGGTACAGGTCTGGTTTAAGTCAAGGGGTCACAGGGCTGAGCACTTCGGGGAGGTTGTAGGGGAGAAGTCAGCTTCTCACCCTCTCCTAGATGCCGCCCAGGTTCCTCAGCTCCTGACCTTCCTGTATCTTCGAAGCCATGGTGATTGATCAGGTCTTTTTGAGTACGCCATTTTTGGTCCTCTGTACCCATTTTCTATCTGGTTTCTCCTTTACTTTGGAAGCTCGCTATGACTGCACTGGGCCAGTTAACAATTTTGATTCCACTGACAAAATTGCAACTCTTCTGTGGTATAGCCTAACCTACGCATGGGTTCCAGAGACTAGGATGGAAGTGCCTTAGAGAGGGGGCGTTATTCTGCTGTAACACTACCCGAAAGTAAGTCTATAGAGGAAAAAAGTTCTTGGCACAAACATCTCATCGGTGAGCTGTGAGAGAACCTCCATGATGTCTAGTACACAGGTAACTGGAGTCACCGAGGGGCAGAGGAAAGGACGGACATGTTTATTTGAGTCACTAAAGACCAAAGGGACCTGGGCTTTATGAACACTACAGACTCACAAGTCTAAGCGCTTCAATAACCCCATTCACAAGGAACGGAGGAACCCACAGGGAGGCACGTCACAGTGAAACGGCTCGAAGCCAGTGAAGCAGACATAGAAAAAGGGTGTGGCGAGCTGGAGCGCGGGGCGGGTGAGTGGGCAGGGCAGCAACCTCCAGAAAACAGGCGAGGGAACCAGTCAACCTGACCTGTCACCCCCGAGAGTGCCTTTCAGAGACCATGACTCCTTCCCACCGTCCGATGACTGAGGGTTAGTCTCCGATAGCTGCATAGGACAAGGAAATCCAGCAGAAGGGTGGCAGGCAGAGGTGACATAATGCCATGTGGGACCTGGACTCTGTAGAGAGATGAGTGTGCAGACATATGTCCTTCCCTTATAACTTCAATCTTTCCAAAAGATGCAGACTTGTTACGTAGAGACAGGGCTGTATACTGTGGAATATGCAGTGTCCTTGAACAGCAAATTGTAAGACAGGTGTAGCCAGAAAGTCAGGAATGGCAGTGATGGAAATAACTCCTAAAAGGTCCCACAGGCATGTCCAACCTTTTGCCACTGTGATATGAAGCTGTCAATCTGCAAATGTATTGATGCACATCCATAGCTCTCCTTGGACATACTCGTGGGCACATGCCTGCAAGAGGTGTGATATCCCTCAGAGGTAACTAAAGATGTCTACTGTAGTCTTTAAAGTGCTCACTGCTGTGTGGTGGGAGAAGGGGAGAGAGGGCTTTGCTAACCAGCAACGTAAGAGATTGAATGGAATCATAAAAATAGTAAAATAGAGGCTGGAGAGGTGTCCCACAAGACCCAAGTCTGGATCCCAGTTCTAAATTGGACCACTCACAAACTGCTCCATGGAATCCAACACCTTCTTCTGGACTCTAAGAGCACCTGTATTCATGTTTACATGCACACAGACACACACACATACACAGACACACAGACACACACACACACACACATACACAGACACACACACACATACACAGACACACACACACACATACACACACACACACACACACACATACACACACACACACAAAACCACTATAAAACAACTTTTAAAATAATAAGACAGCTGGATGAAGTGACACACATCTGTAATCTCAGAATTTAGGAGGTAGAGACAGGAAAATCAAGAAAATCTGGGCTATGTAATGAGACACTGTCACAAGTGTCCCAAAAGAAAGAAAGTGTAAAAAGGAGGGTAAAGGGACAGTAAGTCCACCGTTAAACTGAAGGGGGACTTAAACTCAAGCATACCGACACTCATAAAGAAATCTGCTTGGGTGACACTAAAAAAAAGCAAGTCCCAATCATTTGCCTGACAAGAAGTGCATGTAGAAGTTCCAGATAAGTGTTTTTAAAATGGGCACAGGTCTTGCCACACTGACAGAAGTCACAGGGAAGCTGGGAGACCATACATCAGCCATTCCCATCCAGAGACTATTAGTGAGCGGGGCTAGGGAGCTGTAGATTCACCTACAGCTCTAACTATTTACGATCCTTCATATGGAACAAAAACTGATAGAAATCTAGAGAGAAATAGTCAAAAACAGGGTTGCAGCAGAGGATTTTAATAGCTCACCCCAATAACCAATAGAGCAAGTGAACAGAAAGCCAGTGCAGGGATCAGAGATCTGACCAGACTGCCCAAGGAGATCTGGCTGATTTTAGTAGACCCTGACCCCATACCACACCCAGCAGGACCATTTTTATTGGTTCACAGAATAGCTACCAAGACAAACCTTGGTCTGAGCCAAAATCAAATTTTAAGAAATATAAAATGACTCAAATCATATACACATGTTCTCTTTCTGCAGTGGAACTAAGTAAGAAATCAGTAACAAATGGTTCAGAGAAATCTTAACCCCAAATTTGGAACTTACCCATTTCTAAAAAGAGAAGTGGGAAGTGTTTCAAACTGAATTAAAGAGAAAGTGTACCCCAAACTGGGGACTAGCGCTAAAGCAGAGTTTGGGGCGACAGCAGCACCAGACACGGTAAGAAATGAAAAACAAACAAAGCCGGAGCAAGCAGAGGAAAGCAAACCTGGAAGGCAAGGAGACAGGCGCGGTGGCAAACGCTGGCTGGCCTGCTCTGTGATCGTTCTCACAGCGTGCCCAGGCCTCCTCATTCCCTTCCTGGCCTGCTGGTTCAGTGCTTTTCTCAGTGTGGCAGAGACTATCTGGCCTACAAACCTAAGATATGTACCATCTAACCTTTAAATAAAGTTTACTAACCAGCAAAACAATAGTCAAAGTCAGTTCAACCAGAGGCCGTTTGAGGTCAGTAACGGGAACTTGAGTCTGGCGAGACTGACCTGGAAGAAAGGGACACAGATGACCAACCTCTCAAGGCCAGTGAGAAGGGACCCTTCAGGTTCTAAAAGGACGATGGACTGTGATAAACAACCTTACGCTGGCTCGTTTAGTAACACAGATGAAACAAAATTATCTATAAGACACAAACAACCGCAGTTTTGTATAGAAGAAAAATATGTATGTATTAAAGTGATTTTTTTTTGTTTGTTTCAGTTTTTGGGGGGAAGGTGGGTTTTGGTGTTTTTGTTTTTGTTTTTTGAGACAGGGTTTCTCTGTGTAGCCCTGCTGTGCTGGAACTTGCTCTGTAGACCAGGCTGGCTTTGAAATCAGAAAACCGCCTGCCTCTGCCTCCGAGTGCTGGGATTAAAGGCGTGCACCATCACCACCTGGCTCTTAAAGTGAATTTTAAATCCCCTCCCTGTAAAGAAAGGCCAGGAACATGTGACTGCACTGCTGAAGTCTACCAAACACTAAGGAATAAATAGTAGAAATTCTACACAAAGTCTCCCCCCAGAAATTGAAAAGGAGAGACTTATTAACAATCCTGTGAGGTCTGTGTTGCCCTGAAACCAAAGCTGGGCAAAGAAATTCGGGCTGGCTGGTTGTGTGTTAGCTTGACTCAAGCTGCAGTCACCAGAGAGGAAGGAGCCTCAGTTGAGGAAATGCCTCCGTGAGATCCAGCTGTAAGGCATTTTCTCAATTAGTGATCAATGGGGGAGGGTCCAGCCCATGGTGGGTGGTGCCATGCCTGGGTTCTGGTTCTGGATTCTATAAGAAAGCAGACTGAGCAAGTCAAGGGAAGCAAGCCAGAAAGCAGCACTCTCCATGGCCTCTGCATCAGCTCCTGCCTCCAGGTCCTGCCTTGTTTGAGTTCCTGTCTTAACTTCCTTCAGTGATGGGCAGCAATGTGGAAGTGTAAGCCAAATAAACCTGTTCCTCTCCAACCTGTTTTTTTGGTCATGGTGTTTTGTCACAGCAATAGAAACCCTGACTAAGACAACATTATAGGGGAACCCCCCCCCAAAAAAAACCAAAAAACACAGACCAACACCCCTTGTGAAGAGATAAGAAAACTTATGGATAAAATTTTATCCAACTATATACAAATAGGTTAATACAAGATTAGCAAGGAGAAGATGTTCCAGGAGTATAAGGCTGGTTTAGTATTTGAAAATCCACAAGTCTGCTCTATTAACACACTAATAAATACATAGATTCATTTCAACAGATGTCCCAAGGAGCATTTTAAAACAAAAAGAGTACCCATCTTTGTTAAAAAACTATAACATGCAGACTCGTGGCACCCTGGGATTGGCCCCTGGTCAGGGAGAGATACAGCTCTGCTCAAGGATGTCCGCCCACTTCTGAGATGGGCGGATGCACATTTTGTAGAATGGGAAACATATTGCATGGGTGACCTTCTTTAAGAAAAAATAACTTTAAAAATAGAAATTCACAATTGGTTACAAAAACAAAGTGCTGGCCAATTCCTGGATCTGTGGATTTCCAGGTCCCTTTCTTCTGGGCTGGGCTGCGATGCTCTGAGGTCACACAGAAAGCTTCTGGTGGGATCAGGTTCTCCCCACCTAGGACCCCACGGACTGTGTGGCCCACATGGTGACTGTCCTCCACCCCTGAGACCATGCTGCTCTGAGCTGGCTGCTCACTGTCAGTGCCACGTCCATGTGTAAGACCACAGCCACAGGAGCACACATGGACCTCCAGTTCCTTGCTCTCCACCTCAATGCCTCTGATGCCTGGTCACCCAGTGAACAAGGATTGTCTGTCTGTTCCTAGGAGTATCTTGCTCAATACCCTCCTGAGCTTTGGGGTCCTTCTGCCCACTGGCCTGATGTCCCAGCCTCCATGCTCATAACACCCTCAGCAAGGTCATGCCCTCCCTGGGTCCAGCTCTCACAGCAGTCTGCTGATGACCATTTTCAGCTCTGGGCTGCTTGCTGTGACCCTAACGTGCTGACGTACTCTTAGAAGGTGGTGAGAAGCGTGGGTTGGTGGCCAAGCGCCAGGACCTGGAATGCGTGTTTGTAACTCTTAGGAAATATATGAGTGCTGGCAAGTTACTTAATTAGGCTGTGCCTCAGTTTCCTTGTCTATAAACTAGGAAGGGTGGGCTAAGGTGTAGATGGCTCAGGGCTAAAGTAGAGAGAGACCCTGGCCCCTCAAGATATACTTGGTAACAGCACTGCTTTCAGTCCTTGTGAAGATGGGCAGAGGGTGGTTGTGTGCTCAGCAGAATTGTTCTGGAACTTTCCAGGGCTCAGGAAGCGTCTGCTCCCTTCTGGGCTCCTTCCCTGGGCCATAGTCCCACAAGGAACAGTCCGGGGCTACCAATGATCCCTGTCTGTCTTCTTCTGTCCCCTCTCACCCCCAGCACGTTGTCCTGGGTGGGATCCTACACAAGTAACAGTGTTTGGGGAAGTGGAGGGTGAGAAAACCATTCTTGAAACTCCTGTAAATTGTCCAGAGAGCTCAGCATAAGTGGTTTTTAGAACATCAGAGTGATGGGCTCACTTGCAGAGGGCAACCTGCCTGGGAGCCAGGATTGTTGCTGAGGGGGAGTTAGCTCCAAGGAGCCCAGCTCTCATCCCTCTCTCCCTCCTGCCTTTTAGCCGCCAGTAGACAACTCCTGAACATCGGGCTTAACATTCTGTAACCTTGGTGCTTACAAGGAATCTGATGTGTGGGGTGGTCAGCTGCACGAAGGGTAAAGCGCAGTGAGTGTCACACACAGCGGGCGACACTGATTTAGGCAAAACACAGTGAAGCTGCTCTAGGGACTGAGCTCTGAGCGGCCCTGAAATAGGCATTTCCCCCAGGAGTGTCCTGTTATACTTATATGATTTCTGGTTTGATATGGACTAAAATGAACAAATACAAACAAACCAAATTGAGGGTGAGGGTCTAGAAAAAAGAAAACCCAGAGAGGACCCCCATGGAAAGGCCTGTGAGGTGTGGGAAGAGATTGGGTGCATACTAGAAGCAAGAGCTGGGCTCGCAGATGTCCAGAGGGGACCTGCTGTCTTACCTGGGGACCCTTTAGTAAGCCTTGTCTTTCTGTCTTGCAGGTGGTGCCGGGGAGCGGGAGAAGGTGCCAGCCAACCCCGAGGCGCTCCTGCTCATGGCTAGCTCCCAGCGTGACATGGAGGACTGGGTGCAGGCCATCCGACGTGTCATCTGGGCCCCACTGGGCGGAGGTACTTCCCGAAACTCGCATGCCCACCCTGTAGAACCCCTGTCTACAGGTAATCTTGTCTTCTTGCCCCGAGCCCCCAAGTTCTCTCTCGCTTGGGCCTTGCTGACTGCTGCATCTTGCATGTCTGGTGGCAGCCTGGTCCATCTGCTACTGTCCTTGAAGTCATGCCTCCTGCCTAGTACCTAGCCCCCTGGCAGGGGACATGAGTCTCCAAATAGAGGCATGTGGCCTTTACATGCTGGTCTCCTTGCATCTAGATACCCTGCTGAATGCTGAGTGGCCTTCACACACAGTGCAGGTGGGCCACACACTACCCTGTGTTCATATCCAATTCCTCAGTCTTCACCATTCCCTTTTCCTAGGCCTCCCTGCCACACTGGAACCCAACCCTGACCCCTGTGCCCACTTCCTGTTCTTAATCTGCTGTTTGCTTGCTTGTTCATGCAAAGCGTTCAGTTAGTGGTAAATGATACCTAGTCTATCCCAGGGACCTGGGAACTCAGTGGTGAACAGAGCAGGTGTTGTCCCTGACTCCCACGCCTTGCTGTCTGCCACAGTCTATAGACAAGACAGACAGGTACACGAATCTGAGGTGTTCATGAGTGAGAGATGCAAGGGAGCAAAGGGACTGGGAAGTGGAGATGAGGACATTGGGAGGGGAGGGGAGAGAGGTGACTGGGCAGTGGGGCCGTGGAGGGCAGTGTTTAGACATCACTGGGGATGCCACAGGACACCGGGGACAGTGGTAAGCAGGAGATAGATGGGACTGGACTTAGATTGAAAGCTTTTTAGTCATCCAGTAAGGAGAGGACCACAAAGACAAGAATGGCTATAGCAGGCTGGGACAGAGCGAAGCAAGCAGAGATGGGAGGACAGTGGGGTGGCTGGCTGAGGATGAATTCTAAAGGGCGCTTCTGGGCTTTGCCCAGGTCTAGTCCTGGGAGAAAAGAAAGCGCTGACTGCAGACACAAGGCCGTCTTAATAGGTTGTTGTCCATATGAAGTCATCCCCAAGAGTGTTCATGACAGTGTCACCATGTAGGGGTGAGGGGAAAGAGGGCACAATCCCCTGGTTCTAGCCATGGTGTGGACATCCTCTTTTCCTGTAACATTCGTCAGGCAGGGACAGATCCTCACCTTTGGGAGTTCCAAGCCCACATCCAGATCCGACAAGCCCTGTGCCTTCCATCTCCTACCTCACCAGCTCCTCTCTTTTATTGCTGGCTATGACCTGCCTGATGACCTTCACTAAGCCTTGTGTAGAAGAGTAAATGTAATGTTGGAGGTTACGATGGTTCTTCTGTTGCCCCTCACTGGGGCACCCTCATGATCACCGCTGAGTTGACCCACAGACCATTTAGTGGCCTGGGAAGACCAGAGCCACCCAGAGACAGCCTCTGTAGCCTCCAAGGACCTCTTTTTGTGCCAGGACATTGAAAGTGAAGCCAAGGAACAGGGCAGAGTCCGGAGCAGACATCATATGCTTTGGCCGTGGCTCATAAGAGGTGGTGAGCATCAGAGGGAGTTTACAAGAGAGGAGAAAGACCGATCTATACCAAGAAAACCAAAGGACATGCATTCTATAAAAGTCAGTTCAGAGCTGGACAGGGAAGCCGTGGGTTAAGGAGAGGTTTGTAACGTGTGAACCCATCATGATTTTCTACTCAGTAAGGCAAGGGTGAGCCAATAGAAACATGGGCGTGGCTTGAATAGGCACGTTGCCGAGAAGCAGTTCTCGTGGTCTGTGAACATGGTGAGTGGGCTCAAGCTCATTGGTCACCAAAGAAATGTGAATTAAGCCCCATGATACCTCTACTTGTCACCCAAGTCTTGCATACATCTATAACTGGTTGTTTTTTTTTTTCTCTCTAGCTCTTTGGGGGGCCCACCACCCAGCTCCCAAATAAATCACACGGAGTCTTATTCTTTCTTATGAATGCCTGGCCTTAGCTTGGCTTGTTTCTTACTAGCTTTTCTTAAATTATCCTGTCTGCCTTTTGCCTCTGGGCTTTTACCTTTCTATATACCTTTCTTTACTTCTCACTCCTTGGCTTGCTGTGTAACTGGGTGGCTGGCCCCTGGAGTCCTCCTCTCCTTCTCCTTTTACTCTTCCTCCCTCTTCTCTTTTTCTCCTTCTATTTATTCTCTCTGCCTGCCAGCCCCACCTATTCTCTCTCCTGTCTAGCTATTGGACGTTCAGCTCTTTTTTAGACCAATCAGGTGCTTTAGACAGGCACAGTAACACAGCTTCACAGATTAAACAAATGCAACATAAAAGAATGCAACACATCTTTGCATCATTAACCAAATATTTCACAGCATAAAAGAATGTAACACATCTTAAACTAACACTCCACAACAATTATGAGCAGGGAAGTTGCTTGGAAGAATCTGGTAAAATCACTGCTGTGGCACACAGGATTCAGCATTTCCCTTGGCAAACAGATCCCATATAGAGATGTGCACAGTTCCAGGAAACTTGGATGTAGCAAGGTTTCATAGCCCCAAATTTACTCTAGCACTAACAACATTATGGGTAAATAACTGACTCATTCTTACAGTGGGAAAGTCTACAGTGGGGTGAAGGAATCCACCACAGCCCCACCCAATAGCTTATATTAAAATTATGAAACTGTGGAACTGAAGAAGCCAATCACAAAGTGGCATACTAGGATCTGCTTGATGAAGGTGAGGTGAACGGTAACACAGAGGGAGTGATGGTGTTTATGGATGGTTAGGGAGCAAAGAAAAACAGAGAAATGAATGCCTCCAAAGGATAAGAAGGAGCTGGGCTTGGTGGCACACACCTTTTAATCTCAGCCCTTGGGAGGCAGAGACAGGCAGATCTCTGTGAGTTCCAGGCCAGCCTGGTCTACAAAGCAAGTTCTAGGACAGCCAGGGCTGTTACATAGAGAAACCCTGTCTCAAAAAAACCGAAGGGGTTGGATGGGGCAGGGGAGGGTGGATAAGAAGGAAGGAGAAGAGAAGGGCATACGAGTTCTTTAATGTTCTCTAGCTTGATT
>CABHPP010118556.1:12321-24940 GCA_902168425.1 Peromyscus attwateri
GAAGAAGAAGAAGAAGAAGAAGAAGAAGAAGAAGAAGAAGAAGAAGAAGAAAGAAAGAAAGAAGATTTTGGTCATATACTCTTAAATGTTCCCTCTATTTCTTTTCTTTCTTTTTGTTTTTTTGGTTTTTCGAGACAGAGTTTCTCTGTGTAGCTTTGGAGCCTGTCCTGGAACTCGCTCTGTAGACCAGGCTGGCCTCGAACTCACAGAGATCCGCCTGCCTCTGCCTCCCGAGTGCTGGGATTAAAGGCTTGCGCCACCACCGCCTGGCCCCCCTCTATTTCTTACTAACAAATCCTTAATTTCTCTAATCTCTTGTTATAGTCATTAATTCCTTATATTAATTTTTTTCCTGTTTAAATTATGTGGTTTCTGTCTCCTGATCTCCAGGCTAGTCTGTACCTGAGACAGGTCCAGAATTGCTCAGTCACTCCCCCATTGAGAACTCTGGGGAGACACAAAATTGAGGTAGACACAAAATTGAGGTAGTTGAGCACCCTGGATCCCTCCTTTGGTTTTGGATATTGCGTACAGCACACTCTACCTCCCTTGTAATGATGCACTTGGCAGCCTAGTTCCTGCCCCTGCATGTACCATGCACATACACCCTCCAAACAACTGCTTAGCATTCTCAAAAGCCCTCAAAACCCCACCTGTGTACTGGAGAGATGGCTCAGCAGTTAAGAGCACCGACTGCTCTTCCAGAGGACCCTGGTTCAGTTCCCAGCACCCACATGGCAGCTCACAACTGTCTGTAACTCCAGTTCCTGGGGACCCAACAAATTTTTGTGTGTGTACAAAACATTTTTTGCAAAATTTTTTATGTGCAAAACACCAATGCACATAAAAAAAAACCCCACATGCATCAGGGATACACTTACTCCCATCTGAACAGTGGTATGGATTCCCCTGTCTATCATAACAATCAAATTTCAGCAGTTTCTGTTCAAGTATATTCCTGATGTATCCAAATATGAAGAATTTAAGGGCTAATCTGGCCTGACCTGGTTTTGAGGGCTTGAGCAGTGAACAAAACTGTGTCCTCTAGTAGAGAGAATCCCCTATTTACCACCTTATGCCTGTGCACAACCGGGCATGCATAATAATTAATTAGTTGATTAATATCAAATGCATTGTGGGAAGGGACATGCAGAGCTGAAAAGTCAACTAAAATAGAGAACCCCTTAGAAACCAGCCCCTGCTCTTGAGCCGCAGAAAAGGAAGCCCTAGACAATAATCCAGGCTCTTCAGTATCCCTGCTCACGTGGCTCCTTGTCAATCTTGACAGTGTATCTCTCTTGGATCTGTACTATCTCTTTGCTCCAAATAAAATTATCAGGCTTCTTTTGCAAATCTGTGTGAGCCCTTATTTTCAATTATTTTGCTAAGAGACCAAGAACCTGGAAACACCCAGCCTACACCCAACCACTAGTAACAAAACAACTAGGTAGACTGCCGCTGTAGTCCTTATCCATCTCCAGTGATTGTTTTGGCCTCCTGTGTGCTAACCACATGTGTTATCACTGAGCCTCGCCCTACCCTGGAGCCTCTTTTGTGAGAACAGTGATCCCACTATAAGGGCCCCACTCTCAGGACCTAATGGTCCCTGAAGGCCCTGCCCCCGCCACCATCGCAATGGCGGTTAGGAGCTTAACACACATGTTGGGGTGAGGGGTGACAGACATTAGGTCCATGCAGTAACATGTTTGTTAGTGTGAAAAACAAACCTTGATGCCTATCAACAGAGACCTGGCTGAGAACACAGCTCGGAGAAGCTAACCGGGCACACTACACAAATCCAGCGGATCTGTTTGTTTCAAGAAGGCCGTGTGAGGAGGACAATGACAAACAGGCTTCTCCTACCATAAAATGGGAGACTCTTAAGCCCAGGTGGAGGCTATGTTGTCTGCCAATAAAAGCAAACTGATGTGGGTAAAGCTGCCCAATGAATACCATCTCTCTACCATCTACCTTCCACCACTGCCCATGGGAACCTCTGCTTCCCCCAACACACAGGCTCTGCTTCATTTCTTGCTGAGTTCCAGCACATTCTACTTAAGAATGACAGCTGATGGAGGAGAACAGAGCCCATGTGTTTGGGGACCTCTGTTTTGCTTGGTTGCTTTATGGTGGTAGTGGGAAAGACATCAGCTGCTGTGCTCATAAATTAACCGTACCACGAATGACACCTATGGAACTTCTTCTTGGTGGAAAGTGGAAAAATAAAACTAAGGGTCTTAGCCTCACGACATAAAAGAGAGAAAAATGAAGATGCTAACAAGCCAGTAAACCGAGCCAGCCGTGAATCCAAGATGGAGCTGGAAATACAATTAATGTTTTGGGGCAGTTTCCTGGCAAACCCTGAGACATCCAGAGAGCTCATGCGGGAGCCCATCCCTTCCAGGATGCAGGAAAGCACTCCCTGTCACAGCTCTTCGCTTTTTATGGAGCTCAGGTTAAGACCATGAAAAATAAACAATAGAATTTTGCCCTGGCATCACATTCCCTTCTGGGAGGAAATTGCTGCACCCATCTTTAGCTCCTTTGTTTGGAGTATGTTTTCTGGTATTTTAATTTTTAGATCTCTTAGTCCTTCTCTTGGCTTTTAAGAAAATTACTTGTCTTTTCTAGCCTTTTAGACTCAAAGCTGTGACTCTTAAAGGTCTCTCAATGATTAGGAAACAGGCATGAATGGTAAAGAAGTTGAGGCGAGTGAAAATCTATTTTCTTTCTTCCAATGCAAGCCTTGTGTAGGTCTGAAAGGATGAGCTTTTTGTGGGATTTTGTTTTGTTGTTGTTTGGATTTAGATTTTTCTAAGCTTCTCACAGCTCCATCATCATCACCATCATCATCATCATCATCATCATCATCATCATCACCATCATCATCATTATTCTTATTTATTTTCAAGACAGGGTTTCTCTGTGTAGCCCTGACTGTCCTGCAACTCACTCTGTAGACCAGGCTGGCCTCAAACTCACAGAGATCTGACTGCCTCTGATTCCCAAGTGCTGGGATTAAAGGCATGCACCACCACGCCCAGCAATATTAACTTTTTGAAACACAGTCTCATGTAGCCCAGGCTGGTCTTGAATTCAGTATGAAGTTGGAGATGACCTTCAACTTCTGATCCTCTTGTCTCCACCTCCTAAATGCTAGGATATTGGTTCAGTGCCACCATTCCTAGTTTGTGCTGTACTGGGGAGTGAACCCAGGGCCAGATGCGTGCCAGGCAAGCACTCTATCAACTGCTTGTAGCACCCTGCCCTGCTTGTAACATTAAAACACTTTTTATTTATTTATTTTGGTTTTTTCGAGACAGGGTTTCTCTGTGTAGTTTTGGTGCCTGTCCTGGATCTCACTTTGTAGACCAGGCTGGCCTCGAACTCACAGAGATCTGCCTGGCTCTGCCTCCCAAGTGCTGGGATTAAAGCTGTGTGCCACCATCGCCTGGCTAACACTTTTTAAAAGATTTATTTATTTTGTTTGTATGAGTGTTTTGTTCACATGTACCTCTGCACACCACATGCACGTTGCTTGTGATATTTTATGTAAGACAAGAAAGCACATTACAGGGGCTGAGGCAATGGCTAGGTGGGTAAAGTGCCTGCTGAACAAACATGAGGGCCTCGGGTTGGCTTTTCACCTGGGAAAAGCCAGGAGCTGTAGCAGTGTATAGAACCCCAGTGCTGGGTTAGGGACAAAGACGGATAGAACCCCAAAGCTAATTGACCAGCCAGCCCAGCCTAATCAGTGAACTCCATGCGCAGTGGAGACCTTGTTTCAAAAGTAAGGTGGAAAGCAATGGATGAAGAAGCTGGCTGTCAACCTCTGGCTTCTATGCACACACACATGCACCTACATACAGACACCCACACAAACATGGACTTACACACTCAACACATACATATGCATTAACAATATAGCACATTAGAAAGGTACATTTTTGACAGGAGGCTTCTTGTGCAAATACATGGGCTTATGTGGAGAGATGCAACTGGTACCAAGATCATAGGCTGCTTGTTAGTGAGTTCTTTCTTTCTTCTTCTTTTTTTTTCTTTTGATTTTTCGAGACAGGGTTTCTCTGTGTAGCTTTGGAGCCTGTTTTGGAACTCACTTTGAGGACCAGGCCTTGAACTCACAGAGATTCACCTGCCTCTGCCTCCCGAGCGTTGGGATTAAAGGTGTGCGCCACCACACCCGGCTCCCTTCCTTCCTTCTTCTATTTATTTTTAATGTACTTGTGTTTTGCCTATATCTGTGTACCACATGCATGCAGTACCCAAGCAGGCCACAAGAGGGCGGTGGCTCCATTGAGATTGGAGTTACAGATGGTTGTTCACCATCGGTGCTGAGAATCCAACTCAGGTCCTCTGGAAGAGCAGCCAGTATGCTTAACTGCACAGCCGTTTCTTTAGTCCAGAACAGGTTTTCTTAAATTGAAAATTAGATGTATTTTTCCCCAGCATAAGACTTTCAGTACTTTAGACAAAAACCTAGCCTCCTTACCCCACAGGAGGGCCTGATGCTTTCCTAGACTCTGCCCTGTTCACTTTTCCTTACTTTCCTGCCGGAAGACCACAGTACTTGGTGGTCCCCTTTGCTTGCACAGCTCTTTCCACAGGAGCAGCCCCACTTTTGAGGGGATCTGCAGTGTGTGTGTGAGTGTGTGTGTGTGTGTGTGTGTACATTTCTAAGTGAGGCGTCTTCCTCAATTACCACCCACTTTTTTATTTTTTTGAGAGGGTCTCCTGTATCCCATCCTGGCCCTGAACTTGCTATATAGCTGAGGCTGATCTTGAATTCCTGATCCTCCTGCCTCCATCTCCCGAGTTCTAGGATTATCGGAGTGTGCAACAACACCGTCTATTGGAGACGGCTTTTCACTAATCTTGGAGTTCAGTCATTTGGCTAGGCAGGCTGTGCAGCGAGCCCTAGGGTCCGTGTCTCCACCTCCCTGGCACTGGAATTACAGACACGAGTGCTTCCCCTTTTTGTACGGCTGCCGGGAATCCACATTCAGGTCCTCATTCTCACACAGAAAGTGCTTCACCCCTGGGTCTTCTCCTATGCCCCAGGAATCTGCATTTTAAATATAAACTCAACATGATCCTCATGTACTCTCATTTCAGACTCCCTAGACACTGTGGAGTCTTTTTAAGATACAGGGTGTTGGGGCTGGAGAGATGCTCAGTGGTTAAGAGCATGGGCTGCTCTCCCAGAGGACTCAGGTTTAATTCCCAGCACCCCGTGTCAGCTCACAACTGTTTGTAATTCTAGTTCCAGGGGACCCGACACCCTTACACAGACAACAGACAGGTGAGACACCAATGCACATAAGATAAAAATAAATCTTGAGTAAAGAAATAAATGAAATAAAATAAAATAAAATAAAATAAAGAAGAGATGCAGGGTGTTCAAAAGCATCCTGCAGAATGATACCTGGGGACAAAGTGGGTCCTCTGGGCCGAGATGCTCCTTAAGGGCGCATTGGCTCACGGAAGAACAGGGCTGTGGCGTCTGCAGTTTCTCCAACAAAGGCCAAGAGGATCACAATTAGATAGGGAGATTTTTATCCATTAATACTAAGTTAAAGACAAACTGTAGGAGTCAGTTATCTCCGCCTTTTAAGGACAGATTGAAGACAGAACCAGAAAGAGTTTTACAGCTGGTCAAACCAGACACCTGTCTCGGAGATTTACTGCTTGGGGACAAGTGTACTGGGAAGGCCCACTGAGGAAGAGAGACTGAGTCAGCAGGGACCCCTTTGAAGGTCTTGGGAATTTTAAGTGAGAGTCGTTGAGCTTGTACTCAGTTCCTATGCCAGGTAGTCCATGGGGGTAGATGGATAATGGGTTCAGGTCTGCCTAGGTATGTGAGGGCTGGCAGTTCCCACAGGAGCTTGTCACAGAGCAAAGTGGGTAGGTTAGGTCTATTCGATATTGTTTGATAACAGATTCCCACCTGGGAGGCATCAACAGAAATCGGAACTTTAGGGAGTCTGCAGCAAGGACAAGCGGTGAGACTCGTCCTTTTGAGTGTGCTTGGCGTTCTGCTTTGTGCTTCTTGGTGAGAAGCCTGCCGCCACTCCCTGGAGTTCCGAGGCTGCTGGTGAATGTGGTCCATCTCCCTGGGTTAAGAGTAGCTAGCTACCCCACTCTTAGAGCTGGGCATCCTAGAGACTTCTCTCCTGGGTCTGGCAGGTTTGCTCTCCACTAAGTTTCCTAAACTGGCCAGAGATGAGGCTTGAGCCATCAAATTACGCCATGTCCACCAGCAGAGGAGGCCTGAGATAAAGGTGCTCCAACCACATCACCTGAGCTCTGGATCCTGACAGACCCTAGACCTTCCAACCAGTCTTCCAGTGAGCCTACAGATGCCCGTATTGCTCCAGAAAGTTCCAGTCCATTTCTTCTCTTGCTACGGGGAAATGTCTGACTCACACACTGGCCTTGGATGCTTACTTTGCTATTGTTCCAAGTCTCAGACTAAAAAGTGCCTTTTGGCAGATAATCATCTTTGTAACTTCCTATAGAGGCCAAGCTTGGAATGTTGCTCAGTCGTGGAACTCTGCCTTGCATGTACAAGGCCCCACATTCTGACCACAGCACTACAAGATTCCAGTGAGAGTCTGTGCCAGGGTTGGACTGTAAATGGGCAGATATTGTCCTAAGAGGGTGAGGACTTTATGAATGCTAGCTCAAGGACAAGCTCACCAGTCACTGCTCTCCAGTGCTGTTCTAGAGCATAGTTCACAGAGCCAGTCTCTTATGGCTGAATGCTCTGCTCCTACACGCCCCAACTCCACAGTATGGCTCCAACCCCAGCCCAGCAGTCCAGGGTTCACATCAGTCTTTCTCCTTCCATGCTTCCACACCTGTGAGAAACTGGCGTGCATTTTTCCTCAGCATAGCCACTCACTCCCTCAAACCTATATATACAGAATACGATTCACACAAAGAGCAAGCTTATTGACTAGGCACAGTAGTTAGTTTGCATATGTATTGAACAAGGAATCAAACTGAGGGTCTACCACATATTAGGTAAGTGTTCTATCACTCAGCTGTATTCTCAACAGATACAGTTCTTAATCCTGAAGAAAGTTCCAAAGCACGAATGCACGCATGTGTGTGTATGTGTGTGTGTGTGCGGGCTATACATGGGTACCCATGGAGGCTAGATTAGAGCGTTGGATGCTCCGGAGCTGGAGTTACAGGCAGTTGTAAGGCCCCATGTGGGTGTGGGTCCTGGGAACTGAACCTGAGTCCTCTGCAAGAGCAGTCAGTGCATACCTATTTCTTTATCTTCAGTCTACAGTGTCCCAAAGTTCCCATTGCAGCTTTCCCCACACAATGTATTTGTATTAGCCCGAACATCATTGTCTTTGCTTTTATTTACACTTAAGAGATGTTTTTTCTTTTATCTTCAGCCTTGAGTTTGAAACACTAATACTGCTCTGAGAGTCACGATGTGCTTTATTGCTGTATGCAGGAAACTTGTCATCTCCTCCCTCCTCCTCAACCTTTCCCCCATTCCTACGCGTCTGTTCTTGTCACACATCCCAGTTCCCTCAAGGTAACCAGTCATCTGGTTTTTGCTCTCTGTGATCTTTAAAACGTAAGCAGACGCGTCTGTTTCCTTGTTTCTCCTTTTCATACTACAAACACGCACTCTTTAGCACACTTCTTTGTTGCTTAGGAGGACATACCCTGGCGGGGCAGTGGTGGCACATGGCTTTAATCCCAGCACTCAGGAGGCAGAGGTGGCAGATCTCTGTGAGTTCGAGGCCAGCCTGGTTCCAGATCAAGTTCCAGGACAGTCAGAGTTACACAGAGAAGTTTACGGTCATCCTCGGCTACTTAGCAATTACAAGGCTGGACTGGAGTACATGAGATCTTGGCCAAAAAAAAAAAAAATAAAAATCATCAGAGATAATAAGTATACAGAGCAGAGTCCAAAAGAAACCGGAAGAGCTCTTAGAAGACCTATTCTATTAGAGCAGTACAGACAGTGCCTGAGTCTTCCAGCTTCCAGTGGACAGGACATATACCCAGGGAAGCTCACTGGAGCCCTGGAATCTAGGGTTTCCATAAATCCAGGATTGGTCACATGGTCAGGGACTACCCATGCGGTTGACCTTAGTCACTCAGGAGTCAGCCCCTCTGCAGATAACCCTGATAGAGTGTGGTCTAAATCACCACCTTAAGTTACACAGTTTGCGTAACTTATCTAGCATGATCCAAGATCCAGGAATACAAAAGTACTTTTATCAGGCAGGATATTGCAAGGGCTCAGAAGTTATCTCCTAACAGGCCTACAAGGGCCAGTTTCTTTGGAATGTGCAGGGCTTGAATACTTGAAACTTGCTGAGCTAATCTTTTACTATGTCCGTTTAGCTCCATTCTGCTCGGGAAACATATTTGGTATCGTTTCAGTTCTTAGCAGTTTGTGAAGTTTTATTACCCAGAATACATGTACTTGAGATAACATACATGTGTGGGTTGGGGGAGAGGTGTCACTCAGAGGCAGAAAGCATTTTCCTGACTTGCGTGAGACGCTGGGTTTGACACCCTGGCAGCCTCAGCCCCAACACTCACTAACGAAGGTGTACTCTGCTCTGGTAGTGTAGAAGCAACAGCTGTGTTTGGTGGTGTTCTGTTCTGCGTAAGTCACTGCTTTCACGTGTTCCCATGACTGCTTAAGTCTCCAGTTATAATAATGAATCTGTTTCTCCCTGCAGTATCACCAATTCCTGTTTCATTAATTTTGTTGTTAGGTATATGATGTTTACCTCTGGCTGTGTTTCCCTGCCTGTGAGTGTTTGAGACATGGGATCTCTATGTAGCCCTGGGTGTTCTGGAACTCTCTGTGTAAGACCCTTTCACCTTGGTTCTGAAACTGGTTTTCTCAGTGAACCTGGAATTTACCAATTCAGCTGGTCGGCCTGACCAGTGAGCCTGTTTCAGCCCCTACCCCAAACCCCAGCTAGCAATGGGATTACAGACCAGTGCCTCTGTGTTGATCCTGATGTTTGCTGTGGCATCTGCTTTACCAACGGAGCTACCCTCCAGTCCCTGTTTGCTAGTTTCTGATGTAGCAAACAGGAGGCCAGGACATAACCTACATCGTCATTTAATTTACTGAAATTACCTTGTCACAAATGTCCATTAAAGCAGATGGCCGTGCCAGCCATCCTATGAGACTAGAGCACAGAAGCAGGTGATTTGGTTCCTAAACGTTAGTGATTTTACAACAGATGATAGCGATAAACCTTTTCGTTTCTGGAGTTCTTTTGTGAGGGTTCATTTGTGGGACTCATTCAATAAAGCTTGTTGATACCACCGTGCCTGCCAAGGCCAATTAGCACTGAAGGGTGAGCATGGGAAAATAAGGGAGGAAAAAGGGAAGGGGTGACCCTCCCAGGGCTGGGAGTCTCAGGGAGAGTCACCAGGAGTTGCCTCCACCGCCCTGTGGGGGTGCACCGAGAGACAGACAGAGAGCACTAAGTTAAGGCAAAGGCAGTAGAGTGTTGGTCCCCGTTTTGGACTAGAAGAGTCAGTAAGTCGCTGATTATCTCAGTGACTTGGGTTTCACGTCACGTAAGGAGACTAGCTCGCTCTCCCTGTTTCCGAGTCCCTGGCGGTGCTGTGTGCCGGGCTTGGTAGTGGGAGGTTTATGCTATTTGTGTGCTGTGTGATAAGAAGCAAGTGGAGAAAGCTCCTATTAGCACTGATTAACTCCAGAGCTGACCACCAGCACACACAACCATTGTCCCTGCCAGAACTCTTTACCGATGGGCTTTGTCTAGCTGGCTTTAGGAGAGACAAATGCCATTACAGGAGACCGAATAACTTCATTTGGGTGGACGTCAGATAATAGAGACTCTGCAGGTATTAGCCTGGCTGCATTAGTTAGATTTGCTGCTACTGTTCACCTTGTCCTGGGTATTAATGGAGACAAAGGCCTGGAATTAGCAGCAGCAGAGATAAGCTGTGGGTTACAGCCTCGAGCTCAAGGGAAAGAATTTTACCCTAGCTTTGCATTTTGCTTGTTTTCTCCCCTCTCAGAGTTAACTTCCAGTTTCCCCCTGAATGTCATTATATTCTTTACAAATTTTAGCAATTTTATTTCCACTAAATCCCATTAACTGAGTCACTATTTCTTCTAACGAGATCAGCCATTACCTTTCAGGTTTTTGAAAATGATTTTAAGGGAAATACAGTGGCGATCTTGTGTATTATCCTTCTTCTTGAATATTCTCCCCCCCCCCCCCGGAGCTGGGGACCGAACCCAGGGCCTTACGCCTGCTAGGCAAGCGCTCTACCACTGAGCTAAATCCCCAACCCCAAATATTCTTATATAATATGTATTTGTCTCATAAGAATCACAATAGAACTGATATTATAATTAATATTTAAAGATAAATGGCTAGCTTGGTCCTGCCTCAACTTGATATACCATGCTTTGTTGACTCCCATGGGAGACCTTACCCTTTCTGAATGGAGACAGAAGAGGAGTGGATTGGGGGGGGGGTAGAAGGGAGATGCGGGGAGGGACCCAGAGGCGAGGAGGCAGGAGAAACTGTGGTTGGTATGTAAAATAAATTTAAAAAATTAATAAATAAAAAATAAATGGCTATACATCACATTTATAGTTATTTTCAACAATACAAACTATCCTATTTTTTCTAACATCTAAATATTATTTATTTCAATTACAATTGTAACCCTTTTTCTGTGGCGCTGGAGTTTGGACTGGAGTTTGGCTTTTATCCAGGCTAGGTGAGTGCTCCACTACTTAGCCCAATGCTCATTACATCATTTGTAATTTGTGCTACTACATTGTTATTTCAGTTATAAAAACACAGTACCACCAGTTATACATAACGTCTTTTAGTTGTAAGCTAAGCAGAGTTTTAGGATGAGGAGTCAGTCACATAAGGTTGTGCTGGGAAATGCAGAGATGAAGACATTGCCATGTCACAGCTTCCTTCCTCATCAGACTTTTAGAGTCGCCAGCTTTCACACTTCCTTTTTAAAGATTGTTAATTATTGATCAATGTTTGTGATGCTATTTCATTTTTACAGGCTCCTCATCCTCTTTATGAGCTTGGTTTAATTACAGACAAACTGTGGTTTTTGTTTGAAGCCAAAATTTGTGAAAAACACTACTTCAAAAATGCTCAAAATTTAATATTGTAGAGTAGTTTTTTTTTTCTGTTGGAGACTTGAGGAAGAACAGTAACTCTAACATGGCAAGATACTTCAAATTATGATCATATTGAATAAACAATAGCACAATCAACAGAATGCCAGCAAATTTTTAATAATATATAAGATTTATAAAATATTTAATGGTGATTCTCTCAGAAGGATAAGACTTGAGGTGGCTTCTACTTCGGCAGTATTGTTATAAAATAAGCTTCTTCATATTACATGACACGCTGTCCCCTCCGCCTGCTCTCATCAGCTTCCAACCATCAAACTCAACATTTTCATGGGAGCCCAGTGGAGAGCAAAGAAAGCTGCTCGTGGAGAAGTGTTTGCTGATTGACTTCCTAAGGACTGCTCCAACTCTTTAACTAATGGCGGTAGTCCTTATGCTGGTAGGAGTGGCCCCGTCCTCCTCAGAAGCCCTCTAACACTCAGGCCTTCCTAGTGACAGTCCTGCTCACCTTCTTTTTCTCCTCCTTCCCTTCTCGGAAACAGCAGAAAAGAAGCAGCAGGTTATTGTTGTCCGATTGCTGGGAAACAGCTCTCTGCCCCAAATGTGCTGTCAATCAATTATTCTACAAAGTTCCGAGTCCAGCTCAGAAATAATGGCAAGCTGTCTTTCAATAAATAAATAAATACCCCAGGGGGGGGAAAAAAAAACCTGTAGTGGTGATGGATTTGATAGGTTCCGTAAGAGCCTATACTCTGATGTTCACAGGGAAACAGGGTGGACAGAGGGTTGGGAAAGATAGGAAAAAGAAGGGAAAATTCAACTCAGGTGGAGAAAACTGGAATCTGGCTGCCGTTGGACGGAATCAGAGTGTTCAAACTAACATTTCAAAGCTAAACAAAAACTTACCCAGCTAGGTTTTTTCATTAACTGGGAAACAACACCTAGGTGTTTGTTTGTTTGTTTGTTTGTTTGTTTTTAAACAGAGGAAAGGACTCCCTTGTGGCCACAGATCTCCTCGATCTGTCTTCAGGTGGCAGGCCTGGGTTGCCCACAGAAAGTGCCCCGATTATTTCCAGTAGCGGGGGCCAGAGCACATACAAAAAGCCAGTCAACATCGCATAGTACTGAAGCAAGCAGCTGACTGGAGTCATTCAATTGGAAACTGAAACAACCAGGTGATCACTATCACTTACAACAAAAGGAGAACAGAGCAAATGTACCTGAAAGTCACTCGAAAATTTGCCTTTATTTGCAAATTTACTCATTTTTAAAATGTTACAGTTACACTTGTTTATTCGTGGTGTACGCAGCTGTGCCTATGCGAGTGTGTGGTGTGTGTGTGTATGTGTGTGTGTAGTGTGTGTATGTGTGTGGTATGTGTGTGTGTGGTGTGTGTGTGTGTGGTATGTGTGTGTGTGGTGTGTGTGTGTGTGGTGTGTGTGTGTGTGTGTG
>CABHPP010118556.1:27076-46381 GCA_902168425.1 Peromyscus attwateri
GGAAGGAAGGAAGGAAGGAAGGAAGGAAGGAAGGAAGGAAGGAAGGATAGAAGAGAAAAGAAATTCTGCCTTGGTGAGAGAACATTTTGGACTCTACCATTTGCTTCTCACTGAAAAGAGGTTTCGAATGCCTGATGTGTCAAACATACACAGAGGGTCTTCTGAAGTAAGTGTTAGTTCTTTCTGTGACTGAACAACGTCTGTTCCCAGCAGCCATTCTACTCCCTTATGATCCTGTTAGGGGCCTTTCGCATTTATGGAACAGGAGGAAACTGTAGTTTCTAACTCTATACTGTGTGAAATAAAGGGAAAGCTAAAAAGGCAGAAGAGTTTAAAAATTAAGTTGTGGCATACCTGAGTCGCTGCAGGTGTCTGCCCACGGTCTGTGGGGTCTTGTTGACGGTCCACAATCTTTTTTCTGGTCCAGTCCTAAAATGCTCTCAATTGAGAAGGAGCAGGATGAGGGTTTGCTTTTCTGGAGCTGAGCACCTTCCCGAAGGCTGGGAGACATCCTCTTCTGTGTCTTACAGAGCTGGAGGGCTCCTGCCCCACGTGTGCAGAGCTGGGACCTTCCAGCAGTTCACCTTATAGCTTTGTTGACTAGGGGGCTGGGTTTTGAACGTCACTAATTAAAATTCTGTTTTAGAAAGTTTTAGCAAGTCAATGAACACTTGCCCAGCCAGCAGCTTAAGGAGTTAATTGTTTATTTGTTTGCAAGTAATTAGCAACTAATGGCTACACCAGGGGGCCACCTACAGGGACAAAAAGTGTTATCTCTCCTGAGCAGAACGCAGACTGAACTCTGTTGAAAGAAGTGATGCACGAAGGTAGCACTCCTCTTTTATTTGAGGTCACTAATGTATAAAATCATGTTTTTATCCTGAAGTTTATGTTTCCCAGGATTCTGGTTACCTAAATGTACAGGACAGAGAGAAGAGCAGTCAAGTAAACAATAATCTGATTTAGTGAATGTTCTTCCAAGGAAACTGGAAAAAGTAATAATCTCTTAATGCTATTACGGTAATTCTGATGAAAATGCCTGTTTTCCATATGCATATGTAACAGTGAACGTTGTCAACAAAATCACAGTACTCTTTGGAGGGCAGCATACTGGAAAAGCCTGGCAATGTTATTAACACAGAGTGTAATTGTCTTCCAAGTGCCTTGGATTAATTCATAGGAATAGTTGCACCACGTATTTTAAATAATTAATGGGCTAATTCCTTTCTTTAATTCTTTCTTTTAAATGAGAAAGATACAAGCTTACATGAAGTTCATAAGCTACAGAGAATAATTTCTTTCCTTAACACAGTTATTTCAAAGAACATAGTTAACTATACCCTTTTTTCTTTCTTTCTTTTTTTTTTCGTTTTTTTTTTTTTTTTTTTTTATGAGACAGGGTCTTATATAGTTATAGAACCAGCTCTACAGGCCAGGCTGGTTTTGAATTGAATCTGCCTCCCTCTGCCTGCTGAACACTGGGATGAAAGGTGGGGGACACAGTGCATGACCCACCTCTTGACTTAGGGCTTGTCTGTGCGACTTGCTTTGACCGGTGGAAAGAATGTGAACAAAGGCTCAAAACCTGTTAGGATGATTGGTTTGCTTTCCTGATAACACTACGACATCATCCCCGGGGTAGCTCCTGCCCTTCAGCCTAAGCTCTAGAATGGACATGTGGATCAGATTCTGACTCTTCTTACAGGCTATACTCAAGTCAGTTGAGTCCAGAAAAGCTCAGTCAAATGCCAACCGGTCTGATATTTTCTTTTTTGTTTTTAAGACAGGATTTCTCTGTGTGACAGCCCTGGCTGTCCTGGAACTCACTTTGTAGACTAGGCTGGCCTGAGATTTACAGAGATTCCAGGCTGGAGGTGGTTGAGAGTACTGGCTGCTCTTCCAGAGGACCCAGATTCGATTCCCAGCACCCACATGACAGCTAACAACTGTCTGTAACTCCAGTTCCTGGGGGATCTGACACCCTCACACAGACATACATGCATGCAAAACATCAATGCACATTAAAAAATTGTTATTATTATTATTGTTATTGTTATTATTATTATTATTATTATTATTATTTTAAACAGAGATTTGCCTGCCTCTGCTTCCGAAGTGCTGGGATTAAAGGTGTGGTATTTCCTTTTATTTTCTTTTTCTTTTTAATCCATACATCTTTACTTACAAGTGTTCACTACAAAGAGTCATTGTTGTGGTTCAAGACCTCTGGTTTCTGCTCCACTCTGGATGCTGGGTCCTCCATGGCACTCTTCTTGGGTGTCCTGTTGTTATTGCCGTGTGTCATGGAGATCCTGCAGCTTTGGATCTGCAGGACCGGCCCCTTCACGTGCTCCAGCAGATCATACATAGATGGGGTGAATGCTGGGGTGTGTCAACTCTGGTTCTGGGCCTGGGTAGTTGCCGGTTTGGTCAGCCTGCCAGCTTTCCCCTAGCCTCACCACCAGGGTGAGCTCTCGAGCACTGCCCTGGCTTGTTCACCTCTTGTTATCGGTGTAAGGGGTGGGCCGGTTCTCCTGCTTTCCCGTCCTCAGGGTCGGCCCTCCCACACCTACAACATTAGGGCCGGCTCTACTGTGTTGCCCAGGCAGGTGCAGGGGCCTCTCTCCGAGCGCTTCAGTTGGTGAGGAGCAGGGACAGGGACAGCTCTCCCACTCTTATGACCTCAGGGCCAGCTCTCCCGCCTCCCACAGGCGGGGGTGGGCGTGGGCGTGGGAGATGGGGGAGTGTGGTGGTGGTGGGGTCTCTCCCCGGCCCATACCACCATATGACTCTACCATGCTGCCCAGGCGGGGTGCAGGGCCCACGTTCCCGAGTGCTGCAGTTGGTAAGGATGGGTATGCTCCCTTGCCCACCACAGGTAGTAGGGCAAGGGCGGGGCGGGGAGGGCATCTTTCCCTTGCCCTCACCACCACATGGGTCCTGTTTTATAATCCAACCTGCTAGTCTACATCTCTTTATTGGAGAATTGAGACCATCAATGTTAAGTGTTGTTATCAAACAATGTGTATTAATGCCCGTCATTTTGTTGTGGTGTTTTCTTAGACCTCCTTTAATTAAATATTCTGGAATTATTTATGTACTCCCTGTGACATCTTTAATGTGTTTATCTTTGTTGTCGGACCAGTGAATTCCCTCTAGTGTCCTCTGTAAAGATGGCTTAGTGGTCACAAAATCATTTTTCAAAAAATGTATTTTTATTGTGCAATGTTTTAATTTCTTCTTCAATTTTAGTATACAGTTTTGCAGGGTTGTTGTCTTTCAGAACTTAGAATACATCTTGTCAGGCCCTTCTGCACTTAAAAGTTTCTGTCAGATAGTCACTGAGTCTTACTCTGGTGGGCTCCACATTATAAGTGACTTGACCTTGCTCCTTTGCAGCTTTTAATACTCTTTATTTAGGTTTTTTTTGTTTGTCTGTTTGTTTTGTTTTTAAGGTTTTCCGAGACATGGTTTCTCTGTGTAGTCCTGACTGTCTTGGAACTCTCTTTGTAGACCAGGCTGGCCTCGAGAGTGCTGGGATTAAAGCATTTGCCACCACCATCCAGCTATTCTGTGTTTTTAATGTTTTAAGTATATATGTCATGGGGAGTTGCTTTTCTGGTCCTGGTCTATTTAGAGTTCTACAGGTCTCTTGTATCTACAGGACTGGGCAAAGTTCTTCTATTATTTTATTGGAGATATTCTCTATGCCTTTGCAATTGTGTTATTCTCCTTCTTCTATGTCCATAATCCAAAAGTTAGGTCTTTTTGAAATCTCCCAGAACTATTCCACTTTCTGCTCATATTTCCTTTTAAATTTACCATTGACCTGTACTGAGTGGTCCAATCCCTCTACCTGCCTTCTGTCTCTGATTCTATCTTCTTTTTCTTTCTTTATTCTAAAAGTTCTTGTTTGTTTTATTAGACAGGGTTTCTCTGTGTAGCCCTGGCTGTCTTAGAACTCACATTGTAGAGCAGGCTGGCCTTGAATTCTGAGATCCGTCTACTTCTGCCTCCTGAGCACTGGGATCAAAAGTGTGCACTACCACCGCCTGGCCTAAGAGATCTTTTAAAAAATATACTGCCTCTGCCACCCTAGTGCTGGGATTAAAAGTGTGTACCACTACCCTCGCCACCAGCCAGCCACCCGGGTATCTTTATTCTTGTTTTAAGGCTCTTCAGACATTTGTCATTTCTTTATGTAGAGTTGCTTTGATTCAGTAACATCATCTTTGATGAAGCTCAGGTAGGAATAGAATCACTCAGGCTTAATATTAATTACACACGGTTCGGCCTGTGGCTCAAGCTTCTTGCTATCTCTTATAACTTAACTCAACCCATTTCTATTCATCTATGTGTCACTACATGTTCTGTGGCTTTACCTGTGTCCCATTACATGTCGCTCCTTGGATGGCGGGCCAGAGCCTCCCTTGACTCCGCCCTTCCTTACGCACTGACCTTCCACACGTACTGACATATATGATTACACACATCATCTCCTAGTATATTCTCCCATCACTCCATTCCGGACACACCAGGCGCCCCTCCTCTTCATGGATCCTCCAAGTTCAGCCTTTAGACCTTGACGTGATTATGGTCACTATCTGGAATGTTTGTCCCCTGTGTAGTCTCTTCCTCCTTTAGGCATTGCTCCGATGTCACCTTTCCAGGGAGGCCTAGCCTTCCACCCCCACCCTGCCCCGCCCCGCCCCCTCTTTGAACTGCAATCTTTCTCCCAGAGCAGTCTTCACGCCCTGTCCAGTTTTCATCCACAGCACTTACAGTCAAAACAGATGGTTTATGTTTACTGTTTGCTGCCCATTTCCTCACTGAGGATTTTTGTCTGTTTTCTTCAATCCCCAGCCTTCAAGGTGCTGTTTGGCTCACTTAAGTTTAAGAATAATAAATGGCCAGCTGTGTCAATGTGAAGACAGAGATGCGTCCATTAAGTTCCCTGATAAGAAAGTTAACTGGTGAGTTCCGCAAGCTTGAAAGCCAGACCTGAAGACAAGTGAAGTGAATGGAATGTAACTGGTTTAGTAACATCTGGGTCACATTCCTTGAAGGATCCTTTTCCTATGAAACAACTAGATTCTAAATAAAGCCTACCTTAGATGTATTGATGAGATCTTACAAAGTCAGTAAACATTAGTTTGTTCATGAAGTCAAACCAACCCCAAACCCAACAACACAGAACTGAAGTCAGAACCGGGAGCATGTGGGGTCCCCTCCAGGGGCAAAGGTCTTGAGAATCACAGAAACTCAGAATCTTAGGCCAGCAGAGGTGAGTGAGCTGAACTGAAGACAACCTCTTGAGCCCTGTCAAAAACAGTCCAAACCTGCCAGGCAGTGGTGGCGCCTGCCTTTAATCCCAGCACTTGGGAGGCAGAGGAGGTGGATCTCTGTGAGTTCAAGGCCAGCCTGGTCTACAAAGCGAGATCCAGAACAGGCACCAAAACTACACAGAGAAACCCTGTCTGGAACCCCCCCCCCAAAAAAAAAACAGTCCAAACCATAAGCTCATAATTAAGGATCATCAAGCACCTGAGGCCAGTCACCATGAGGGATAACCAGCGAAAACAAGGAGATTTGTATCACTACTTCTCTCCAGCATCCATTTTATTTATACTCCATCAGCAGCAACAGGAGTCTCAAGGGTTAATAATTATATGTCCTAGACCACATTATCCATTGACGCCGTCTTGGGACCTTTCACCTATCCTGTGAATATGAGTAGAAGCAGTGTGTGTGAATGGTAAGGCCAGCTAGCAAAAGGCAGAGCTGTTTCTACTCTGTCCCCTGTCTTCACTGTGGAGAGGATGGTGGGAGACGGTGAAATGTTGGGAGTTGTGTTAAAGAGAGAGGGGAGCTTGAAATCCTGTTGATTGTGGGTTCCCACATTCCATACTAGTATGGAACCACCTAATTCGGCCAAAAAAGGTCTCTTTTGTTTACTGAGGTCTCCAATGTCTGAAGTCAAATCCCTAGTCTAAGTAACAGAGTTCCTGAGGCAGTTCAGACGCTGCTGCAGAATATAGACTAGCTAGAACTGAAAATGTGAAGAACTAAGGGTAAAATTTTATATAGGGACAAATGATTAAATTGACAGAAATGGCAGGAAAGACTTGAAGGAAGCTAAACAGAACTTATAAAATGAATGTGCACACACACATATTTAATTATTGAAATGTACTCAGTGGATAAATGAAATAGTGTTTTGGACATATAAGTATCTTTGCCTTTACCCTGGCAAACACTATATTATTAACATTTTAAAAATAGAGTCTTTTAAAATTATATTTACTTACTTACATATTTACACATACATGTGTGCACCTGTGTGAGTGTGTGCATGTGTGGGTCAGAGGACAGCATGTGGATTGACTTCTCTCCTTTCACCACGTGGGTTCCTGAGCTAGAACTTGGGTTGCCAGGCTTAGTGGCAAGTGCTTTTACCTGCTGAGATATCTGGCCAACCCCTGTTACAAACATTTTAAACAATTGCCCATGTGGTAGGCAAAATAATCTCACCATCATCCTTGTATTCTTGGAGCAAAGAAGTTGGGCATTTGTTTCTGTATGTTTGGTCACTATGTACTTCTTTTGTGAAATGATAGAATGTGTCTTAGCACATTTTTCTAGCAGGGTGAATTGTAGCCCACTAGGTCTCCTCGTGGCTGTACCCAGCAGGACTGCATAAGAGGTTGATTGGACCACCGGCCTGAGTACCAGATGTTTGGAAGGGTCTAATTAGCAAGGGGGAGGTCTTTTGCTCCACCCCTTGGCATTGTTATAAATAGACCTTTGGACTAAAGTTCTGGGCCGGTGGATAAGGATCCAGGCCCACTAGAGTCTATCCTGCGTTTCTCTCTTTCTCTCCCCTCTATTTCTAACTAAGTCTCTTATCTCTCATTCCTCAAGAGTCCCTGGGGTAAATAATTGTGGGGGCTGGTCCGCCACAGTGAATTTTGGTTGTTTCTTTACCAATGGCCTTTCTACCCAGTGCAGATCTTGCTGTGTCCTACCTCAACTGACAATGGGGACAAGAAAACTCAGGGCTCAACTAAATTAGACTCCGGCTTCCTAAGACTCAGTATTTAAAGATAAAGCAGTTTAGGCTTTGGGGCTCCAAAGGGCTCAGGCCTAAACTTTGATTCTATTTAATCTAATCAGTAGATTAAGTAGAGGTTGTCAGTTAACCCAAACTAATAGTTACTTCTACATTGTCTCTGTGGGGAAAATGTTATGTGGTTCTAAAACAACTTAAAAACAAACTTCTGGGCTTTTAGCTTTTTAAGCTTTTAGGCTTTTAGCAGTTCAGATGAGATCCATTCGGATGAAGACTTGGGAGGCTTCCAGTTTGAGAAAACAGGATTGGCTGAGAAGTTGTCGAGTAGTATAACCCCAGCTCTTGGAAAATCTAAGAGAAGAATCCTAAGCTTGAGGCTAGCCTGAGCTACAAAATGACATCCAGTCTCAATCAAAGACCACAGCTACCCCAACTACAAGCAGCCACCACCTTGGTCAGCAGCTATCAACATCAAAGCAGGAACTTCTACCAAAAGAAATTACAACTCACTAAAAGATCAGGTGATTAGAAATTTTAGCAACAAAATGTTCAACCTGTGAAGCATATGCTCTAACAGGAAGAAGTAGATGATAAGCAGTGTAATTCAAGCTCATTTCATCTAGGAGGTGAGGACAGTTATTGAGGGCAGAGGATGGCCAGGTCTAGACTGGAAGTTACCAGAAGAATTCTTACTTCGAGTGAGGCAGTTTTGAGCAAAACAACATAGAACTTTTTAAAGAATTGTTCTGGTTCTGTCCTAAGAAGAGAACTGAGACACTGCAGGAACTCCAGTAGGTTGGAAATGTCAAGTCTCTCCTCCCAGCATGAACAGTGGAGATGCAGGAAGTAAGAGGAATATGGATCTGGTCTGTAGATAAGACCTAGAGCTCTTCCTAATGAACTAAATCAGGGCATGAGAAAGGAATTATACAGAGAGGCAGACTGTACCAAGAAAGCAATGCAGATGCCACCAGCAAAGAAAGGAGACTGCCAAGGACATATGTGAGGAGAAAGCTGGGCGGTGGTGGGGCACGCCTTTAATCCCAGCACTCGGGAGGCAGAGGCAAGCGGATCTCTGTGAGTTCGAGGCCAGCCTGGGCTACAGAGTGAGTTCCAGGAAAGGTGCAAAGCTACACAGAGAAACCCTGGGGGTGGGGGGGACATGTGAGGAGGGACGTGGCAGACAGTGTAGGAAATACTGAGTTAAAATGTCCACTAATATTTCAGTAAGGTAGAAAGTTGGCAGTGGGACATTTAAGGAAAATGTCTGAGCTGGAGAAAGGGATCTGGGTGGGACACATATGAAAGGTATTTAGACCTGAGAAGTGATGAGGGCACCAAAGGAGTGATGGCTACAGAAGATGACAGAACAAGGCCCGAGCCCTGTGCTCTGGTGTAAGCAGTGGGATCAGAGCCCACACAGAGCAGACCGCCTCATTCCAGTGCCACATCTAGAAGGCACAAAGAACAGAGCCCCAGCTTTTCACGGGGATGTCACTACAACCTGCTCAAAGTCATCCGACAAGTGAGAAATCCCATGTTTGTGACAAGGCTGGTGTAGCTGTTGCTGGTCTCCTAATAACTCCTGTAATAACAAGGACTAGAACAGGATTCTCAGGCCCTGGTGTGTCTCCTCTACAGACTGTTCAACAGGCATTCTGGAATTCAAGTGCCTAACACTTGAGACTGGATCTGGGGAGAGGCCTATGTCCTTTTAACAGCTCACACACCTTCCTGGTACTCACACACAGGGGTTCAGTGAGATCAACAATCAAGTATAATGAAAAAAATCTAAAGCTGCACCTGGATTCAAAAGAAATTAATGCAATATACCATTAGCCATCACCAGGACAAGTAGTAGCTGCTCTTTAACATAAATGATGAGAGAGCCTGTATTTGAACATGTTTGGATAAAACAGTCACTAAAGGCTGCTAAGCAGCAATTTACATGGTCATGTTTTTACATTAGATATATTTCTTTCAGATGGATGAAGAGCTGGAAAACCTGACAGCAGGGTGGTCAATTAGGATAGGAGAAGCAAGCTATTGGTAAACAGGACAGGGCAGCTCCCTAGAAAATGCCCACACCATGAATTACTTCCTTGACCAAAACAGAGCAAGTTGTCAAGTATAGTGATATTTTATTTGTACTCAAATGTGATTTGTATGTTAATAATAAAGTTGCCCGGGGGTCAGAGCTATTAGCAAGCCATAGCGAAAGCTGAGCGATGGTGGTGCACGCCTTTAATCCCAGCACTTGGTAGGCAGAGCTAGGTAGATCTCTGTGTGTTCAAGGATACAGCCAGCATTGGAGACACACGCCTTTAATCTCAATACCAACCATAGAAGACCTGGAGGTCTGTACAGACAGGCAGTGACTAGGAGGTCATGTGGTTGGGTTTACAACCAATGAGAAGGCAGAACAGAAACTCTATTAAAAAAAAGACAGACATGGGAAGTAGGTCTCTTTCGGAGAGGTACAGCAACAGCGACAGGAAGGTTAAGGTTTTTAGCTCTTAGCTATTGCTCTGACCTCTTGGCTTTCATCTTTGAAAAAAAAAAAAAGAAAAAAAACAAACTTCTGAGTCATAACAAATATTCATTAAAATCCAGCATGGACTAGGTTGTGCTAGGTACTCAGAGCATAAAGACGAAATCATGCTGGGTAGTGGTGGCGCACACCTTTAATTCCAGCACTTGGGAGGCAGAGGCAGGCAGATGTCTATGAGTTTGATGCCAGTTTGGTCTACAGAGTGAGTTCCAGAACCGCCAAGGCTATACAGAGAAACCCTGTCTCAAAAAACCAACAAAACAAAACAAAATAAAAAAAAAAAAAGACAAAATCAAAAGCACGTCGACCGTCAAGAAACTCATGATTAAGCCAGGCATGTGGTACATGTCTGTAGTTCCAGCATTCTGGTAGTAGAGGCAGAGGGATCATCAAAAGTTTGAGGCCAGTCAGAGTTATACAGAAAGATCTTGTCTCAAAAGAAAGTCACGATTAAGAGGATAGTAATTCATATTAGTTTTGTTAGGTATGGTAATATGGTTATGGTTAGGTTTTTAAAAGCTCTTTTGGGGGTGAGGAGATGGCTCAGATGGGTAAAATACTTGTCACACAAGCATCCCTGCACATACAGAGCACTTATATGTGTAACACACACACACATACACACACACACACACACACACACACACACACACACACACATGCCCCTTTAAAATATATTCTAGTAAGTATTTATGGATGACGTCTCAGAATGTTTGGATTTTGCTTTAAGATGCTTCAGGAAGGCCAGGCATGGTGGCACATATCTTTAATTCCAGAACTCATGTGGCAAAGGCAGGCATATCTCTGTGAGTTCAAGGCCAGCCTGGTCTACACAGCAAGTTCTAGGACAGTCAAGATTACATAGAGAGCCCATGTCAAAACAACAACAACAAGGATACTTCAGGAAGACAGAAAATAAACTAAGGAAGAAATAATTGAAGCAAATTTTGCAAAATGCTGGCAAGCATTGGAGTAGAGTAGGCTCATTTAGAGATATACTAATGTGGATTCATTGGTCTCTCAACTTTTATAAATATAAATAATATAGTTCTCTTAGTCCTCCTGGAATACTGGTAAGCACATACATAAATATAATACAGAAAAATAAAGATGTATACATAAGAGAGTGTAGGAACAGACAAGAGTCCGATATGCTGGGGTGAAATCGAAGATGACTGAAGGTGGGTCAGGAACCCAACTCTGATGTCAGGTTACAGCTCCAAACTTCAGTTCCACCTAGTTTAAGTTTTGTGATTTTGCATATGTAACTTCCTCCTTATGCCTCTGTTTCTTCTACAATAAAAGGAAGGTAATTGTGTACTTAAAGATTGAGTTGGGGGTGAGGGATGGGGATCTCTGCAAAACCCTTGGGACAGTAGCTAGTACAATGGAGAAATAAAAAAAGATATTATTTGTTACTGTTACTGATGATGTTTAAAAGGCTTTTCAGAGTTTGTTTTTTTCTTTCTTTCTTTCTTTGTTTTAAGGCAGAGATATATCAGAAAATACCAGAGCCTAGTAGTGGTGGTGCACACCTTTAATCCTAGCACTTGGGAGGCAGAGACAGGCAGATCTCTGTGAGTTCGAGGCCAGTCTGGTCTTCAGAGTGAGTTCCAGGACAGCCAAGGTTACACAGAGAAACCCTGTGTCGAAAAACAAAACAAAACAAAACAAAACAAAAAAAAAAAAGAAAAAGAAAAAGAAAATATCAGAAACAAGGCGCAAAACCTAAGGCCAAGTAGGGGTAGAGAATGTGTCTGTGTATTGTGTATGTGTACTTATGTGTGCATACACATGCGTGCATGTGTGTATGACTGTGTGTGTGAGTGCATGTGCCTGTGTGCACATGTGTGATGAGTGCATTGTGTGTGTGAAGGGCTGAGAAGAAGGGAGTCAATGTGATTCCCATATTTCTCGGGAGGCCAGGTAGGTGATGGCATTATTAAAAGGGAATATAGATAAAGGAGGGATTATTAGCTGCAAATTTTATTTCTAGATAAATAAAGCAATGATCAAGCATGTAAACCAAATCACTTCCGAACTGGAGTTTCCAGAATGAGACAGTGAAAATTGGCCGAGTGCAATGATGTTCAAGGTTCTAAAAGTGCTTGGAGGGGAGGTTTATGTAGAATAGCAAACTTGAATGGCGTAAACCACACAAATCCAGCCTGTGGGTTCATAAGATGACTAGAAGACACTAGAAAAAACGTTGTTCCAGAAATCCTGCAATTCAGGTATTAGTAGAATGCCCATAAAATAAATATATACTTCTCAAGGTTGTAATCTGAGCCAGTAGGATGGCTCAGTGGGTAAAGCCACTCGCTGTGAAGCCCGACAGCCCGAGTTCGATCCCTGGAATCCGTATGTAGAGGGAAAGAACCAAGGAGGACAGGATGTCCTCTGACCCCACATGTGTACCCACGCCTGCCTTCTCCCACACAAAATAAATGAATAAATGTAAAGACAAAAGTGAACAGCTAGTCCTCCATGAGGCAGCTGTATGGTTTCCATTGCATTCTTACCCAGAGGTGTTGAGATGGTATTAAATGCAGTATTGCTATATTTATGTATTTACTGTGTGTCTGTGCTTGCACGTGTGCACATGTGTGGACCTCACATCAGAGGACAGCCCCCGGGACGCAGTTCTTCCCATTCACCGTTGGCTCCCAGGATGGAACTTGGGTCATCAGGCTTGGCAGCCAGAGCCTTTGCTCTCTGAGCCACCTCACGTGTCCACTACCTGACTTTTGAGTGGCTTACAGATCTTCATTTAAAACAGATTCTATTGGAGGGGCTGGAGATGTGACTTGGAGGTTAAGAGCCCTGGCTGCTTTTCTGGAGGACCCATACCCAGGTGGTGGCTAACAACCATCTATAGTAAGGTCCAAAGAATCTGATGCCCTCTTCTGGCCTCCACCGGCTCTCCACATGGTGGCCAGACAAACAATCAGGCAGAACACTAATATATATAAAATAAAAACAAGCCCGGGCAGTGGTGGCACACACCTTTAATCCCAGCACTCTGGGAGGCAGAGCCAGGAGGATCTCTGTGAGTTCGAGGCCAGCCTGGGCTACCAAGTGAGCTCCAGGAAAGGCGCAAAGCTACACAGAGAAACCCTGTCTCGAAAAACCAAAAAATAAAATAAAATAAAATCTCCCAAAATAAAATAATAAAAACAGATTACATTTGAGAGTGTTGGGAAGAAAAGAGCAGAAACAATTTTAGGAAAATTTTAAGTGCCCAGAAGACCCACTCTTTCCAGGACTCAAAAGCCCTTCTTTTCTAGAGTTGGACTCCTGTTTATGACTAATCTCCTTTAAGAAGCAGGACCTTCTTTTTTTTTATTTTATTATTTATTAAAATATATGTGATTTGTATTAACATATACTAATTGTAAAAAGAAATAGGTTTCATTGTCACATTCCATATATGCATAAGATATTCGTGGCTCCTTCTATTATCTTTTTTTTTTATTTGATCAGTTTTTTTTTTAATTTTACATTTCTTAAACTTTTTTTTCCGATTAATTGATCAATGATGGGTGATTGATCAATCATCGATTCATCAGTTAGTGACGTCAGCAGGTCGGTCGGGATCCGAACTCGCCACCTCACACACCACAGCACAGTCGCCTAGCCTCAGAGCCACCTCTCAGGTGTCGCTAATTTTACATTTCTTTATTTCAGGATTTAACACATTAAAAGAAAAAAATGCCAACATATTTCAGACAATATACTAGAAACAATAAATAAAACAGCTCAAAAAATCAGATATTCCCTTTAAGTGCTATGTCCTTTCAATTTCTCTAAATCAGATTCAGCTTTCCATGGCAAACAATAACTATACATTTGGTAAATTATGTTGATAAATACACAAGGCAGGTATATATTTTCACAGTATCTTTGTTTTTCACAGTTACCAAAAATAAAAATTGCGTTCAACTCATACATCTATAAACACTCTGATTTCTCACGGCGTGGGTCTGAAAGTGGTGGGAGCACAAAGTCTTTCAACAATCTGGACTTCAGATTTCGAAGCAGGACCTTCTTAAGAAAAAAACAACTGATTAAAATATTATGTTCATTCATCTATTCATGGTCATAGCTATGCATGTTTTCTAATTAACTTTTGAAACAGGTGCAAACTTAAGGAAAAGTTTCAAACTCTTTTCCCTCCCCAATCACTTGAGAGTAGCTGCGAACATGATGCTTCATCACTCCCGAATACTTCAGTGTTTTTCCTGCAAAGACTTTCTTCTCCCATCATGATGAAACCATCAAAGGCAGGAAATCAACACTGACACACCACAGCCACGCAATTATCAAATCCCACACAAGTTTCATCAACTGCCATTCACAAATAATAAGTCCAGTTCGGAGTGAGCATTACCTTCAATTATGTGTGTACTTAAATTTATTTAATCATTAAACTTATTTAATCATCAACAGCCTCACATTTCCTTGATCTTTAGCACTTGGGAAATTACAGTTACTTTCCAGACTGTCCTTCTGTTAAGTTCATCTGATGTTTCTGCATGATAGGTTTAGGTTGGACACTTGGGAGGCCCGTTACAGAAGCAGTAACATGTTCTTTTCATATTTCCTATCAGGTAGTATACAATTCTGATTTGTCTTATTAGCGGGGGCATTGAACTCTGAAGGTTTACGTTGGTATCTGCTGAAATCCCAGCATGGAGAGCGGAGGTGGACATGAAGTCTCACCCCTAGCTGAGGAGCTATTGGCGACAGACAGCTGCTGGAAGAGGGACAGTCAGTTTTCTTTAAGGATGTGGACCCTGGGAGGTTGACCACATTCCAATGAAAGGTCACACATCCAAGAGTATATTGCAGGACTTAATGGGTTAAAGGGGGGGGGGCTAGTCATGAAGTTAGGTAGGTAGGGGAGGGGTGGTGGTGAATCTGGTAGTAGTTGAGAGACGGGGTGAATATGATCAAAATACACTGTATGAAGTTCTCAAAGAACTAAAAAAGAAAACAAATGCTATCTTCCAAGTTTCTTCACTGCAAATTTATTATTTACCTTTTAAAATAATAGGGTATTTTGTGGGGGAGATCCTTTATTTTTTGGTACTAGAGATTGAACCTAGGGCTCTGTACTAGCATTTGCCTAGTACAGAGTCACTATGTAGCCTAGGCTGACCTGAGACTAGCCAACCGCCTGCCTCAGCCTCTTGATTGCTAGGAATGTAGAAGTGAACCACCATGCCTGGTGAGGGAGCTGTTTTAAACCTTTAAGAATCCTATTTTCTACCAAATTTTCTTAAAAAAAACTAATTTCATGTGTGTGAGTGTTTTGTCTCTTTGTGTGTAATGTGTACCACAGGTATGGCTGGTGCCTTTGAAGGTCAGAAGGTGTGGGATCCCTTGGATCTGGGGGTATGGGTGGTTCTAAGATGCCATGTAGGTTCTAGGAATCAAGCTCAGGCCCTCTGAGGGCATCGAGCGCTCTTAACCACGGTGCCATCTTTCCAGCCTGTGTATGCAGGTATTTGCATACAATTGTGGGTGCCCAAGGAGACCTGCTGCATCAGCTCCCCCTGGAGCTGGAGTTATAAGTGGTTATGAGCCAACCAACCAGGTGTTAGGAGCCAAACTCATGTCCTCCTTTGCAAGAGCAGTATGTGCTCTTAACTGTTGAGCCATCTTTCCAGCCCATTCTATATAATTTTTTTAGAAAAGCATTTTGTACTTTCTAGCAAAACAAAATATCCCAGGCACATGCCTCTCTACTCTTTCCTCCAGCCCTATAACCAGTAATTTCTCACAATGAATCCTTGCTTTTTAATGGGGAATGGTATTTGGAAGTCGAGATCTTGGTTGTATGCTTGTTTATAGCTATTGGGTTATCTGTGTTCTCAGGCTCTCTCAAGAGGCAGGAACCATATTATGTATGTTCTATGTGCATGCTGATACCCATATTTACTTCTACATACTTATTGGGACTACAAGTTTACATGGGTACTCTAACATGGATCCAGGACCACAGGGCTCATTCTAATTTCTCTCTTTTCTCACTTTTGTCACCCTCTTTGACAGCCAGAATCCTGGTATCTGTTATCTCCGGAATATTTATTCATTCCATCTTTTCTGTGTGTATAACCTCACCCTAGCTGTGAGACACCTTCCTCCCTCACTTGAGTTCTGATTCCTTGTCTTGGATAGCCCTGCTGAATGGAAGTTTTCCTTAACTCACTTGAACACAAATAGCCTGCTTTCTTTTGTGGATATTCTCACTCCACCTTGGGTTTTGAAATTTTGTGTCAGGTACCTGCTCCTACAAAAGCCCTTCTCTTCCTGCATTACTTGAAGATTGCCTTCTCATGCACTTTCCTGCCTTGTCCCACTTCAGCACTAATACCCTGCCCAGGCCGACTCTCCACCAAAATGCACTCTTCACTATTCTTGAAAAGAAGTGTATGTGAGGATACAATCCTTGTCATAATTGGACTCAAATATCCTGCCATGAGTCACCAGGGTAGCTTCATTCTACATAGATTCCTACTTTACCCGGGCCCTACCGATTGGCTTTGGACTGAATTGTTCAGGAAGAGAAGAGGAAGTACTATACACCAGTCCTCAGGTTAAAGCATTGTCTTCTGTTCTTAAGCTGCTCACCTTGTCCTTTCGGCTAAGTCATGGATGCAAACATTTCTTTTAAATAAGTATACCTCATAAACTATTAAGTTTATTTAAAACAATATCAATATACTCATTCTGATATCTTGCTTCACTCAGTTGTTTTAAATTACAACTTCCATTGAAGCGGGTTTGTTGAAGTCATCACAGTGTCTCAGGATTTTACAACTTCCATTGAAGCAGGTTTGTTGAAGTCATCACAGTGTCTCAGGATTTTACATGGTCGGAGCTCCTTCCTCTTCTTACTTGTTTCTCAGCCCGACCTCCTTGATCTTCCCAGTTACCTTGACCTCTGTGCTAGTTCTGAGTCAGGCCACTCCTGCCTTAGAGCATTGGTTTCTGTGCTGACGGTCTCTTGTTGGAATGTTCTTTCCTCAGACACCCCATGGCTCACTCTTGTGACTTCAAGTTTCTGGTCAGATGTCCCCTTCTCCATGACGTGTACCTTAAAAAGCCTATTTAAAACTGTGTCTCCCATCCTTTTCCTGCTCAATTTTCATTGCAGTTTCTAACATAATACCTCAACACTAAGCATGTTTATTTATTTTTACATCTTTCTCTTCACCATACCTTCTAAACAGTTCCACAGGGGCAGAGACTGTTAATATTTCGCTTACTGTGGAATAAATATTTGTTGAATGAAGACAGCTGTTCGAATTCCCAAACTAAACACCACCACCTAGTGTTCACACAAGGATGTGTTCATTAATCCCAAGACTGATTGGCACTAACTGTGATAAAAGTCGTGGTTTAATCAATGCTCAGCTATCCTGTTTTGTTTTTAAACTTCTCTTAGTGTCTCGTAAAAGTCAAGACGTTCACAGCTATGAAACATTCACAGGACATACTGACTTCTTTGACAGCAACCTCTTTCCTTTTACCCTCTCTTCCAGAATTCTGGTAAAAGTATCATAAAGGCCGTGCATCTTTTAACTTGGAGGCAGTTCCAAACCTCTTCCATAAACAAACAAACAAACTCTCAGATATTCATTATAGTGATAGTTTTGCTGTTGGTACACTATCCCTAGAATATCAAAATACAAATGCTATGGTTTAAATGTTCCCACCAAAACTCATGTTGAAATTTAACCCCCATTGTGAGGTATTAAGAGAGTGGAGGGCTTGGGGGACAGCTCAGTGGAAGACCTCTGCAAGCAAGAGGACCTGACTTTGGATACCCAGCACCCACACAAAAGGTGAGCGTGGTGTTTGCATCTGTAACCCTGTTGGTGGGGTGGGGCGGAAACAGGCAGATTCTAGATTGGCTGGCCATCCAGACTAGCCAAAATAGCAAGGTCTGGATTCAGTGAGAGACCTTGTCTCAAAAATAAGGTGGAGAGCAATAGAGACAGATACTAATATGGACCCTTCACCTCCATACGGGTACGCATGAGTGAGTGCAGCCATCCCGCCCCCATGCACACACATGTATATAACATACACATATAGACGTGGGGATGGGGAAGAAGGAGGAGCAGGAGGAAGATGACAGGGATGAGGAGAGGAGAGAAAGAAAGATATTTAACTATGGTATTGAATGATGAGATTCTGATAGATTAAATGAGGCCATAAAGTCAAGGCACAAAGTCAACAGGACTCTGTATAAAATGAGGCAGAGAGCCGGGTGGTGGTGGTGGCGGCGCACGCCTGTAATCCCAGCACTTGGAAGGCAGAGGCAGGTGGATCTGTGAGTTCGAGACCAGCCTGGTCTACAGAGCTAGTCCAGGACAGGCTCCAAAGCTACAGAGAAACCCTGTCTCAAAAAACCAAAAAAAAAAAAACCTCAAAAAATCAATCAATCAATCAATAAAATGAGGCAGAGAGACCTGAACTGGGATGTTCTGCTTCACTATGAATCCCGGGTTGCCCTGGGACTCTGAAGAACCACGAGTGGCAAGAAGGACCCCTCAGCCATGGCTGGCCAAACTTGCACTTCTTAGTCTGTCACGAACCAAACAAACCTGTATTCTTTACAAACTAGTCCATAGCACTGAGTTGTATCGAGAGAAAATGGACTAAAGAACCAAGGGTGGTGGTGCACTTCTGTGGTCTCACTTCTCGGCAGGCGGAGGTGTGAGGACTGGAGTTCAAGGTAAACCTGAGTTACACAGGGAGTCTAAGGTCAACTTGGGCCATATGAGATCCTGTCAGGAAGAGAGAGAGAGAGAGAGAGAGAGAGAGAGAGAGAGAGAGAGAGAGAAGAAGAAAAAGAAAGAAACCCAAAACAACAAAAGAAAAGAGGCTAAACACCTTATTTATTTATTTTTAATTTTTAAAGTTTAGGTTTGGCCAGAGAAGCTCTTCAGTCATAGTGATAAGCCAGCAAGGGCAATGTTTTTTGTTTAAATGGTATTGGAACTTCCTAAGATAATAAGCATGATCTTCTGATTCAGAACACATCAGTTTCTGTGGCTATGATAAAGGAGAAATGAAGAAAATGGAAGCTGCTGTAAGAACAGTGAAGTATTTTCATACTTAACAGTAGATATTGGAAAGGACAAGCATATTCTTTACTGATCACCTATTGTGCTGTGTGCCACTCTACAGCTCACTGATTATTCTATCAATTCTACAATGCAGGTTCCCTTTCTTAAGTCTCATTTCTCAGCTGACAGAGCAAAGACACAGAAAAGTAACTTGCTAAAGTCACAGACTGCTAAGTGCTGGAGACAGGGTTCCAAAGCATGGGTGGACTCCATCACGCCTAACCAAGAGCTCATAATCCAGACTCTCTCCTGTTCTCCTCCGAAGAAATGGGAATGCTGCTGATCTATGCCAAAGTTCTTGGTCTGAGCAAAGAAATTAATCAATGCTAACTTCTTCTAAAATAGGAAGATGATTTTTTTTAAACAAGGTGAAATGATTTGAGCTTCCACATCACAAATTCATATACCCATTTCTTGAATTTAGTTCATCTCAGCTGTATGTTAAAAAGAAAATAATTGGATTATCTGTTTATCCCACTCTAGTGATGTTCAAAAGTATTCTCTCTCCCTCTCTCTCTCTCTCTCTCTCTCTCTCTCTCTCT
>CABHPP010118557.1:0-39530 GCA_902168425.1 Peromyscus attwateri
GAACAAGAGTGGTCAATACACTGTTTGGTATTTTTAGTTCATTTAGATTCAAAAATTCCTGGAGATACCGGAGTCTGAGGTTCTTCTTTTGAATTAAATTTTATAATAGCTGAGCAGTTTCACAGAAGCCTCAGATTTTCCCTTCCTGGAGTTTAGGAGATAATGCTAGAGGGCTCATCTGTGCATGTGATTAAGCACATATACAGAGACTTATTGACATCAACTCCTTGATAGGAGCATCTCTGGCTCATACAATTTGGGTCTTGAGAAATTGTGCCTTACAGTAATTGACAACTTGAATAATCTTGGTCATAATTTACCCAGCCTGATAAAGTCGGCATATTCCCCAGCTCAGCTAAAAATTGATCATCTGACCATCATTAGTAGAAAGAATTGATGATTTTAAAATCAATCAACATTTATTGAATGCCTACAACCAGCAGGGAGCCATGGTCAGAATCATCTAGCTTCACTGAAAATCAGGTTATCTTTGCAAATGATTCTGAAAGATTTAAAGTAGAATTAAATTTGAATTGCTAATTTCTATCCAAAATGGAAATGACATTCGGCTTGGCTGTGCTGGACACCTGGCCCTGGGTTTTAGGAAAGGGACCAAGTCAAACCAACTGGATACGGGGCAGAACAGAATGCCTCGCTGGAGAAGGCCCAAATTGAAAGAGTGTTATCAGTCTTTAATTTATGGAGCTCTGGTGATCCGAATTCCTCTAAGCCCTGGAAGAATTTTAACCAGTTTAATGCTGCCCATATGCCAGCAGGCTGCAGGGCTCCAGCTGGCAGAGGGAAGCACTCCGGCTGATGGTCACATGAGCTGTAGGACCATGATGACTGCAGAAGCTGCTACACAACCCAGCCATGAACATCCAGTCTACAGACCTGTTTCTTGCTATCTATTACTGATACTCTGGGAGAAGGTTGCAGGACCAAGGTGGGGCTCTGTGCTGGTCATGTTCTGTTTCAGTGATTTTTCAAAGCTCCTGCATATATAGGGAAGCTTTTGTTGGACACTGTTATCTCTCCAAGGGAAACATGATTTCATGTGAAAGGAACATGCCTTAGAAGGTGTTAGGAAAATGAATTTTCCTTCCAAGTAGAAACTGAATCCAAGTGAATCACCTCAAGGCTCTTCTGTTGGCTCTGGCTCCAGTCCCTGTATCTTCTGTTGGCTCTGGCTCCAGTCATGGCTAATAACATCTGGCTCTAGATGTTTCCGTTGTGTATGTCTTGGATAGGAACTACACCATTGCACCTCTATCTAAGGAAATCTAGGAGATGTGACTAGGATGCTCAGGGAACAGAAAGAAAAGAACCAAAGGAACACTATAGCCTCTCGCTATAGTGTCCGTATCACCTGTGTTCTTCTTTCTCCACCCAGTTTCCCAAAACCCACAACGCTTGATTTACTCAGTCCATTTCATACTCACTCTTGACAGCTGGGCCCATTCTTTTTAAGATGTTCTGAAGAGAATAATGAATTCTTAGTGACAGCATGACCATACAAAGAAGGGGAGCTTTGATGTTGTGGAGCCTATGAGATTAGGAAGATGGGAGCTGCTAACCCAATCTAGTGTCAATGCAAAGCCAAGTGCAAGATGACGGAAACCATCCGAGGTAGTCTATTTAAATCTGGTATCAATTTCTTGTTCTTTCCAGGCTGAAACAATGTATCCACTGCTAGCCCAGCCCAATACATTCTTCGGAAAATTCCATTTATTTAGATGAAAACTGACATACCTCAGTTAGAGCCTAGAGGATTCTTAAGGCAATGAAACTTTGATGTGAGAGATACATGCCATTAGACATTTGTTCAAACTCAAGAGACTGCTCAACTGCAAGAGTGAACCTGGCTGGAAGCTAAATCCTGGGTGCTATACTGCTGCTCAGTAGCTTCAGCAAGGGCTCTGAAGGTGCCCAGTGGGCTTTGGGCTAGTGGGGAATGTGTGTGTGTGTGTGTGTGTGTGTGTGTGTGTGTGTGTGTGTGTGTGTGTGTGTGTGTGTGTATGTATGTGCACATGTTTGGTGGGGGGCATGTAATAAAAGACTTTCATGCCTTCCTCTTAGTTTGGATGTATACCCACTGCTGACCTAAAATAATAAACTCTAAGAAAAGACAAAGAGCGACTTTCCAGGCAGATCAGAAACAAAAGACACTTGCACCTGACTTTTGATGGACAGGCTCCAGGTGAAGCATAAGGTCCTTTGTCAAAAACTATCCCCACAAATGTCCCACACAGAAAGGGTGAGGACAGATGCCTTGTGTCCCAGACACCTCCCCAAGCTCTGCATGGGGAGTTAGCTAAGGTGAGTGTACTCTCCTTTATACACTCAGGAACAAATACCAAAGAGCAAAAATATTCTCTGGGAGTGTAGCCTGGGCCAGGTGAACTAAAGCATTTAGTTACTCAGGGTCTGGAGGCATGAAGGGACACACACACACACACTTACACACACACATACACCCCAATCTTCCTTTAAAAGGAAAAATTATATTTCTGTGGAATTTTGCTTTCTTTTTAAAACGAGTGTGTGTGTTTGTGTTACATGCATGTGAACAAATGTGTGGGCATGTGTTCCTGTATACATACAGAAGCCATATATAGAAGGACATCATGTGCCCTGCTGTATCACACTTCACTGTATTCCCTTGAGATAGCGTCTCTCCTAAACCTGAAGCTCACAGTTTCTGCTCGGCTGCCTGGTGAGCCAGCTCCAGGACTTGACTGTGTCTCCCCTAACAGTGGTGTTATGGGCACGTGGCCGTGACAGGTTCAAGTCCTCATGCCGATGCAGCAAGTGTCCTTACCCTCTGAGCCACGGTAGGTAACTCCACTTGAAAGCGTCTGTTTCTGTCGCCTTCCAGTTCCTCTGTGCTGTGGATTTCTGACCTTTCTTATTTTCTAGTTGTTATAGGTAGACGCTTTTCACAACCTGAGGTCTGGTTCCCTTGACGTCTGGCCCCTCTGGCTGAGATGCAGCCTGCCTGTTTATACTCTTTTTTCTGTTGTACCCTCTCCAGGGAAAGAAACTCTCCTATAAAGATGGCACCTGTTACACGTAGCGTTCTGGGAAGGCCCTTCCCCTTCAGAGAGTGGACAGAGTCAGTGAACACGGCAGAGACCACAACATGCTTACTTTACCTTCTATGACAAGGGCAAAGAGAACTTTGCTTACGTAGTTGGGCCCACTAATCAAACACTTGGGCCTGGCCTTACCAGATGGGTGTTTTCTAGATGCTTCAGAAGACCCTCTTGTTCTTAGCTAGAAGTATCTGGAGTTCTTCAAAGGCAAGAATATGCATGGCACCAGCCATGAGCTTGGGGCACTGAGAACTTTGAGTTTCAAATGAGACCCTCACGAAGACACTGTTAAGTCATGCCCAGACTTTGTTGCCATGGAAACCGTGAATGGATCTTATGTAAACCTGTCTTGCAGCAGTGGACACTAGTACAGCTCACCCATGGGTCCCGGATTCAAAAGTCACATCAAATTTTTGACAACACATTGTTCCAGACTTCAGCCTGCACATAATTGAGTCTTCAGTGACCATTCCATGCTTCTGTGAGGCAAACAGCTCCTGTATGCAGCAGAATCAGTGAGTCCACAGGCACCAGCCATCACGGCACTTCTTGTATTGGAAAATAAAAATAAAAAGTGCTTTTGGCAGCTCCGCTATGTTATGGGATACCGTGGCAGCAATCCCAGCATGCCTCAGCCTGGGATGGCGCTGCTGGCAGCACCCAGACGGAAAGGCACATTTATATCCAGATAATTGTGCTCTCTGTGAGGAACAAAACAGAGGCTCCAAATATAATCAAGCTGCCACAGGTGGCTGACTGCACTTCCCAGGGCCACATGGAGGCTTTGATAGCCTGTGTTGTTGGCAGAGTAGACAGTTGGTAGAGACCCTAACCAGATAAGCCGTGGTGAAGAGTCAGTTGCAGGCCTGTTCCCTGCTGCCATGGTCATTTCTCAGACGAGCCTTAGCAGACACAGGGTAGACACAGACATGAACAACATCCACAAGTCCTCAGAATGTCCTTCCATTTCCCGAGAGCCTCCTGGGGGCAGGATCTCCTTACTGAGTGGTCACACTGGCTTTTCACTATGTCCTTTTGAGGGAGTCCATCTCTGTGTCATTCATTTTCCCTCCCTCCCCTCCCCCATTTCTGTCCACTGGGGGAAAGTGTTCCATGTACTATGAGTCAGGTTACACCCGTGTCTGCTGTGGATGGAATGTATGTCACCAAAACTCACATACTGAACTGTGACTCCGTGTGATGTCAGGAGTTGATATCTTTAGGGGGTGATTGGGTTGTGGTGGCACAATGCTTGTGAGTGATACTAGAGTTTTCACAAGACCCAGAGAACCTAGCATGTAAGAATACCGGAAGGTGACCACTGGTGAATTAGGAGCTCTCCCTCATGGGAGACTGATTCCTCCTTAATTTTGGATTCCCAAACATCCATATCTCTGTGAAATCCATATTTACTTCTTTTACACCATACAGCCCATGGTGGTTTTGTTTCAGATGATAGCTGTCCATCTTTAGTCCTGGAAAAGTCAACAGGTCTGATGAGGTCAGCAGAATTTACCACTGTGAACACCATCTCCGTGTGGCTTCCTTCTGTAAGTGACATATAGCGCCCCTCTGTGTCAATGAGAAGGAGGTGTCTTGGGAATGAGGAGCTGTTTGTGCAGTTCTTCTGTGCTTTTGTGATTTGCTGCAGTCTCTTGGATACATGTTTATCAGAAGACGTTCAAGTTATTGCCACTTCTTGATTGCCAGGTCCAATCAGCATGAATAGTTTCATCAATACTGTGAGCTAGTATGGTGGGTAACCCTGTTTCCTGAAGGTTATGGATGGTAGCACTCAAGATGGGACATCTTTGTTATGCAGTATTACAGTTTGTACAGGAAATACCCCTTCCTTTTCCAAAGAGGCTCATGTATTGAATGATTGGACCAGTGAAACATTGAGGGGTTCAGCTTTTAGAGAGTGGGCCCTCATGAGGGCTCAGACCTAACCAATGGATTGAACCTTGCATGGATTTCTAATTTGATGGCATTGTTGAGAAGGGTGGTGGTAGAAACGAGTAGGTGGGCCTTGTTGAAAGATGTAGGTCAAAGGGCATGTCTTTGAATCATGTATTCCCCCTGACTCTCTTTCTCCCCCTGGTCTCCACCACACCCTTCTACTGCTGTGCTCACTCACCAGACCTAGACACAAGGGAGCCAGCCACTCTGAGGAGAAACTCTGCCAACAGACACACTTGCAATTTCCTTCTTTAAGTGGATCTTCCCAGTCTTCCTGTCACAGTGGTAAACAGCAGACTCACAGAGACAGCAAAGCACACTGTGTCTTTGCCAGTGGAAGGCACATCGGTGCTATCAGGCAGAGGTAGACGGCTGTGAGGAAAATGCTCTGCCAGGCAAATAGCATACACCAACAGTTAGGTTTAATTGCTGAGGGAGATGATCCCATCCAGCGAGGTAGGCAGCCTACAATCATGACAGTTACAGTCACTGCCATCCCTAGCGACTCTCCCGAAGTTTCCTACTTTCTGAGAGATGTCTAGCAGGTAAATTACAGGAGAATTTGGTATGAATAGTGACCCCAGGACCTTTTGGGTATTCCACTGTGACGGTAATATCTACAGTCCGCCAGGCAGGTGGCATAGCTCTTGCCTTTGTCGTCTAGAATTTGGAGATCTTCCCTCCAAACAGTCTTCATTTCACAGTTCAGGGAGCCAGAGAGGAAATCTCCCAGCCATCCATGGGGTTGCTTTCACTTTTGCTTTTAAAACCTGGAGCCTTGGGGTCCATGGAGTCCCTGGACTCACTGTGAGTTGGAGTTGGACCAAAGCCATTTCTTTTTCAACTTCCTCAAACCTTCTTGGGACCAGTGAGAACACTGACATTTTTAGGGTCCCAGGCAATCGGTGGGATCCCAGCCCTACCCACAGCAGTGTCTAGTGATTGCCACAATGGCTAGACAGTTTTTTTGTTTCCTTTCATAAGATTGTTTCAATTTGATAAAAACAGAAAGTGCAGAAGAAACCAGACGGGGCAAGCCAGGGTACAGAACCATTCTCTGGTCAAGGGAAGCCAGCCATTCCAGTGTCGCCGCTCACTCATGACTTCTTGTGGTATGGAAGCCCCATTTTGGCTTTCCAGTTTCTGATTATACAGATGAAGGAACTAGTTCACCAAGAGATCCATTGTCTCATTCCAGGGACAATTTTGCACTGCCAGGACATGTGGATCTGACAGTTGTTCAGCCACAGTGCCCATTGTGGCAATAAACAATGTCATACACCTCTCCAACATCCCCTGTAGAATCAGACAAGGGAAGGGAATCCCCTTCCCTCAAAAGCAGACAAGGTCATCTCATAGGGGACTTCACAATCTGCCCAAATGACTCCAGATGCCCTTTCCCCATCCCCAGACTCTGTCTGTCCCACTCTTTTCATATAAGATTTTACACGGTAAGTTCAAATCACTTTGTAATCTCATAACAGTAATATTAAAGTGCTAGCATGATTTCAAGTTACATGGTAGTGTTGATAGGACACAAGGCTTCAGAGAGTAATTGCCTTATTCTCTAATTGTACCTCAATTGGGGAACTTAAAGCTCTGAGGTTGTTATTTTTTTTCTGTTTGACTTCAGAATACTTGCAAGTAGCTGGCATAGTCTATGGTTTTAGGAAAAACTGTACTAAAGCATGCTTATCCCTAAGGTTTATCTTCTTAATAATTTTTAAATGTACAGTTCAGTAGTGCTAAGGCACAGTGACATTGTGACAGATTAAATCTCCAAAGTTCTTCATCAATGAAAACTGCAGTCCTGTGACCCACAGTTTTATGTTCTTAGGCACACCTTCCTGATGAAAGTTATTTCCTTCACTAGGCTTCTGTCCCAGATGAACATCAGCGATGACTTGTCGATGTCTGCCCTTCATTCTGGTGATAAGGTCATTCCTACACCCACTTGTCCCAGGTCACATGGCCAATCCAAGGCTCACATCAAAGGAAACATTGCTGTTATCTATGTTACACAGTATAATAGTGAGACTCCCACCAAGAGGAGCTCCCAAAGCAGACATCCTGCTTTGGCTAGTAGAAGACACTAGCTTCCACCATAGAGTCATGAGCACAGCCATCGAGGCTGGGGAGAGCTCACCCACCTCCACAGCTGCCATCACTGAGCCAAACCCAGGAGCCCACGGTTCCATAGATATTTCTGGAATCATCCCCAGCGGACACTACTGTGTGGCATGGTTGCGGCTTCTGTAGCCATTGCCGCTGTGGATTCTGTCATCAACAGGGAGGTGAAAGTTCACAATGGGTTGTTACTCCCTCCTGACAAGGACAGGCCAGAGAACCCTCCCTTCCTTTCTCTGGCCTTCCCTCCCTCCTTCCCTCCCTCCTTCCCTCCCTCCCTCCCTCCCTCCCTTTCTCTCTCTTCCCACCTCTTTAGTAGAAATTGATGTGGTCAGAAAGCAGCTTCTCCTTTCTTCTTAGTTTCTTTAAGGAATGTGCAAATTCCAACAGTGAGCAGAGTAGATCCTGTGAGAGGCTCCATGGCTGCTGGGAGGCAGGAATGAAGAAAGACAAAGGCTGTGGATGTGGACAGAAATGCTCGTGTCCAAACCAGACTCTGGCCTTCACAGACTGACTTGGATGGGTTCCTCCTAAAAATGAATCAACAGGAAAGTGTGCAGCTTTCTTGTTGGAGAATCTCTAAGAGTCAGACCGAGTTGGGCCAGATAAGGAACTGCCACTGGCCATCTTTTAATAGTGGTCTGAGCTCATCAAACCTAGGATTTCCTATCAAGTTTATTTTATTTTATTATTTATTGGTGTGTGTGTGTGTGTGTGTGTGTGTGTGTGTGTGTGTGTGTGTTTGGTTTGTGCACATGATTGCACATGATTGCATGTGGCTGAGGAGACCAGAAGAGGGTTTTGTCTCCCTTGAGGCCAAAATTGCAGACAGTTAGGAGCCACTGGATATGGGTGCTGGGAACTGAACCTGAGACTTCAGGAAGCACATTGGTGCTTGTACACTGAGCCCTCTCTACAGCCCCTCCTGTCAAGATCTTAAGGCTTGGCCAATCCTTCCATTTCCCATTTAAATACATTCTTCAGAGTTGTGGAAGGAAAGGGGGAATGTATCCCAACCCTCACTTTCAACAGGACGCTGGTGATCTCCGTATTTTCTTGGTCTTCTATCTGTGTTGAGTACATCCATTCTACAGAGTCTGGTTTCTGGGTTCTGTTTGTTCAAACTTAACCGCTCCCTCTTCCTCAGGGAAAGGGGAACCCCCATTGCACTCTCACAGTGCACACCGCTGCTGTCTGCCCTCCCATGCTGCCACACTCGTTAGATTCCCGGGATGGTGAGAGGTGGTACTGCTGACACCCAGGAGCCTTCAGAGCTTGAGCAGAGCAGAAGGGAAGGTCAAGGTCAAGGAAATCAAAGCGCTATTGCTACACCATGGAGGAGACTTGTCCTTGAAATCGAGTGCTTAGGTTTTCAGTTATAAATTGTTATAGATACATATCATGTATATTTATGTGATAAATATGAGGAAAGAAGAGAGGAGAGCAGAGGAGAGGAGAGGAGAGGAAAAGAGAGAGAGAGAGAGAGAGAGAGAGAGAGAGAGAGAGAGAGAGAGAGAGAGAGAGAGAGAGAGAGAGAGAGAGAGAGAGAGAGAGAGAGACACACACACACACACACACACAGAGAGAGAGAGAGAGAGAGAGAGAGAGAGAGAGAGAGAGAGAGAGAGAGAGAGGTATACAGATAATGTTTCAGTGAGATTGTGAGTTAGCAAGTTTTCTTTGGATTTTACAGTCACATGTCACCTATTCAGACCACACACAGACAGAGACTATCATCGGGTATTTGGATATAACTTTGTCAGCTCATGTAACTTAAGTTTTAATTTGAGAGAACTGAGGTTTAATAAAATTTCATTTTTCATCTCAAATGGTAAATGGAAGCTTCCTCCTGGTGAATGGAGAATAATTTTCCATTTCTTTTCCCGCTGGTTTTGTTGAGGTGTAATCAACAACTCAAAGTATCATTCCAATCATTGCTAAGTTGTGTGACTTAGCCTACTCATCACCTTACAGGATTAATTATCTGTACCTGTGTGTGTTGAGGACTCTTTGTATCTGGTGTCTTAGCCTGCTTCAGGTGCTAGAGCTTAGCACACTTCCTTGCTGTATGGTAGACCCCAGAACTTGCTCAAAAGGCTGGATCTCAATATATTTGAGCAGGAGAATTTCCCCCTGCCTTCCCTCCAGGACGACGCCATTGGGATTCTATGAGCAGAACCATTTGATAGAGGCCCCCTGTGCTGGGTCTTTTAATAGGCACAGCTGTGTGACCAGGACAATGCTGTGAATCTAGTCTGCACAAGAACTTCCCCCCCTGTGTTTCTCTTTATTTATTCCCAAGCTGATATCTCAAGCTTCTTATGTTAAATTTTATTTGACAGTCTGGTCACATATAATGCATGTTCCTAATTTTGGAATACCCTAAATATTGCATGGCTTTAATATACTTACTGGACAGGACCATTTCAACCTACCTGTGCTAAGATAATTGAGAAGCGCTCTGAATGCAAAGCAGCTCTCAGTCTCTCCCAGGCTGATATGACGGGACACTTACCCAGTAATCTCATGGCTGGAGGTGCAATTTACACTTTCACAGAGGTTAATATTACAGGGCTCTTGGGCCAAGCAGCTGACAGCTCTTCCTGCACTTGAATTTTGATTTTCCTTCCTAAGGACCCCACGTTTTCATTAGGGCTGATGCATATTTCACAGACATAAGTGAGGAGCCCCAGGCGGTGGCGGTGGGGAAGTGGTTCTTCTCTGATTTCGTCGTCTTACTCATTTCAGAGAAAATGTTCCCTCTCTATGCAGATTGTAACATGAAATCCAGCAGCCAACACCCTCTTAAATAAGGTAGTCCCACATCTCAGATTGGTTCCAAGATCTTAGAGAAATTCTTAGCCAAGTTACTTTGCTGACTGAGTTATTCATGAAGGCAATAAAACTACAATTACGTATTAAACAGAGAATAATTCAAATAAAATTATGAATGGCCTGTACAAACCACCCTTCTCATATTTTGTCTTACACCTCCTTTTGACTCTAATTCAATGTCATTTAACTCTGATCACTGTACATTTCTTTATTGAACTTCTCCTGAAAAATCCAGTAAATGCCAGAAGCCCACAGCATCTCAGAGGTCCCAGTTTCTCCGCAAGTTGGGTACTAATCACATAGGACGCCACTTTTCAGAGAACTCACGAATATGGCTAGGGAGATTGGGGTAACTTTCTCCTTGCAGCATGGACCACACTGTGATACATCTGGAGCCCAGAGAGTCAGGGTGTATTCGGACACATCATGTTGCCTCTTTTCCATCTGTCAGTCACCAGTACATTCAAGTCAAGTTTCGTTGTAGAATTTGGCACTTGCAATCAAGCAGAATATGCTCCAGGTGAGTGTTCAGCAGGGCCAAGAGCAGAGTAATAAAGGCTGTATGTTCCTAGTACTGTGTCTACACAGCCTAAAACCCATGCTCATTTGCAAGATCTGTTAAAATTTTTCCAGAAGAAGGAAAGGTGCATCTATAACTACATTTCCTATGATGTAATTAACAAACTACTTGTTTTAGGAATTAGGTTTTATCTAAGAATTCAAAATTCAGTATCATGGCCAAGCACCAACATGTGTCCTCAGTGAAAAAGGCAGTCACAGTAGACAGGAAAGACTTAGTTCTTGCCTGGCTGGCGATACAAAATGGCTTCCTGATGTCCATAGAGCATCGTTTGTGGATAGAAGGTGATAATGAATGGTGGCAGCCTCCTAGGCTAATGTGTCTAAAATGACTAGTCTGGTGTTTGCTGAGGATGCCTTTAACAAGCTCTTTGATCCAATGAATCTAAAGCATGTTGCTGGATGCCACACCACCCGATGCCACTCATTTTGAATGCTAAACTTCTGCTCACATTGAACTCAAATAACAAGTTCATGTGTGTGCATCTGCTGCAACATGCGTGTAGAAATTGGAACACCCTAGGTTTCTGTCTAGGCCTCTCACCCTGTGGGAGGCATGGTCTTCGTCATCACTGTGTATGCTGGCTAGCTGGCCCTGGAACTTCTGAGGATTCTCCCGCCTCAACCTCCTATCTCCCATAGTAAGACCTACATGGTTTCTGGAAGTTCAGATTCAGGCTCTGCCAGCACTTTCCTCACTGAGCTGTCTCCCCAGCCCCCAAACAGAAAGATGTTAATGACAAAAACATCTGTTGAATGGACCAGTGATGACTAAAACTCTATAAAGGGGTTTGAGGGAGCCTGTCCAGGTTTAGAAGGCCATGGACAACCCACATTTACATTTATTAAGAGGGATGATAAGAGCATGGCTTCTTGGCTTGTGCTGGCTGCATTCATATATGTGATTTATTATCCTCCTGGTAAAAGTAGAGTTTAATACAAAGGATGTGTCTTGGGACCATGGCATTGAGAAGGTACACAAAATGAGTTTTTGATTCCTTTAATCTATCAAAAATATAAATAGAAAATGTAATTTCTTCTGGGCATGAGTCATATTTGTCTCTTGGCATATCTGGTACTTTTTTTTTTTTGCTGTGTATTGTAAATCTGAAATTGTTGAATGTCTAAACAGGTTACCATCCAATAGAATGTCCTGGGCTTGATTTTTTTTTTAAGCAAGAAAATTATATATGGTTTAGTTTGAGTCCTTGGAGAATTATATCAGTCTGTGATGGAGCAGCCTCAGCAAAGCCTGTAATTTGGAGACCATGTGGATATGTGCTGAAAATTATATTGTGAGGGATCTTTGCTGAATCAAGTGATTTTCTTATTCTCTCACCTCTGGTGGATGTGAACTTGAGAAATATCTGCTGTGTAGTTTAGCAGGGGACTCTACAGCTATTCTTCTACAATCTTGTAGACACTCTCCCATAGTCCACCATCGCACACACTCCCACTAAGCGAAGAATCAGTGGAGTCTTCCTATGTTCTCCTCGAGAGTTCATTTTGGGTGATATACTCCCTCTCCTTCAGCATTCTGGATTTCTCAGAAACTTTCAGTTGCTCAAAATCCTCGCTCTGATATCTCCACCCAGAGGTACCATTACCTCATGTGTGTTCCCATGTGAGACTCTTTTGTAGACAGGAAAAAAAACTCACTTGTTTATTTTCCTTCTCAAATGCATCATGGTCTGGGGTAACTGACATCTGAACGTGTGCATCCAGGGATGTGACTCACTTGGGAAATGGAAGGGTAAATCTGCATCTTCCTCCACAAGACTGGTCCCTTCACAGTTCCATCATGGACAAGGTGGGGGCTCAAGAGAACTCCCCTTCATACAGGATCTGTTGGGAGTTAGTGATTGTTTGAGGAGGGAATGTAGCCACTGTTAAGTTGCTGTGTCCATTACTTTCTGTTGCTGTGATAAAACACTGTGGCCAAAGGCAACCTAAGGAAGAGAATTAGTCCTGACTTAGGAGTCCAGAGATAAGATTTTCATTTTGGAAGTGGGGCATGGCAGCAAGCGTGGCACTAAGAGCAGAAAATTGGGAGACGCATGTTTGACGGCAAGAACAGAGCAGAGAGAAAGGACTAGAAATAGGATACAGGCATATGTTCTCAAACCCTACCCCTCAGTGACCTACCTCCTCCAACATGACTACGTAAACCTCCCCAAGCAGCAGCACCAACTGGGGACCAAGTGTTCAAGGACACACACCTATGGGGGACATCTGCCATTCCGACCACCACAGTTGCCCTGGCTCTAGTAAACAGCTCCCACCCATCCCCCATGCTCAGGCAGGCAACCCCAATTAAACTCCACAGGTAAAAATTAGCACGTGCACACACACACACACACACACACACACACACACACACACACACCAAAACAACACTGCTGAGCCTTTATCAAGCATCCCTATTGCAGGTCCTTGGTCATGACTGAGTAATTAATCAAAGTGGTAATGTACAACAAGAACAGTGCCTGCCTAAGTCCTGACCATGGCATCAGGTTAGACCCTGTAGAGTTACCATGCAGGTTATAGGTAGGGAGCAGCAGTGGCTCATTCCTCAGACAGGCAACCAGGAAATCTTTGTCTACTCATTCTTCTTTTGATCTACAAAGAGGCATTTATTAAATGCCCCCTGGACATCAATTCAGCAATGAACATAAATTTAAAATACAATAAACCTTCTTCTCTATAACATCTTTTTTCTAACATACTAAGAAAGGCAAATGCTGGGGGGATACAATTTAACAGAGGAAACCATATGTGTTGGACAGAGTCATTAAAATTTGTATGTTGGGAAATATAAATGTGTTCCACTGAATGCTTAATCAAAATTAATTAAAAAGAAATTCCTCACAGCTTCTCACTGGCTCTCTGGTTTGTGGACACAGTATTGGAGTCTAGAGCTGAACATGACTACAGCATGTCTAAATGACAGATAACTTCAGTTCTGACATCATGGACTCTCTATAGGAAATATGAAGTTCAATTGTAAAGTCTCACAGTTGGTGACATCATCCACAGTATCACGAAAGGGTAGCAAACATGGCCCCAAATCTCCTGTGTTATATGACTTAAATTTAATTATTTCAGCGCTAACAATGTAAAAACAAATGTCTGTACCTAAGATTGTACTGACTGTAAGGATCAGGTGCTGAAGAGGGAGAGAGACCATACCGTGAAGACCTGGCCCCAAACCCTCCAACCACAGACTACAAGGTGAGCTAGACCTGAGCTTCAGTGGCCAGCAAAGAGTGAGGAGAGGTAGGAGGAAAACTGTGTGGAGGCTGCCACACTCTTTCAGTGCGTGTCTGGTTTTCCCAAAATGTCAACAGTAAAACTATAGACATAGATGCCAGGAATACGGATGCTTATGTGAGGGAGATGATGTACGAGACAGTGGCTGATCTTGGGCGTTTTCCGCTTCCTTAGCTCATTAGCATTTTCCAGCTTCAAATCCAAGGACCATTTCTAGAAGAAGAATTCCTGATCTCAAAAATGTTGGAACCAGAATTGTTTCAGATTCCAGACTTGGGGGGGGGGGGATTTTGGAATATTTATATTTACATACTGAGATGTATTTACGTAATGATATACCTCGTTACATTTACATAATGAGATTCATTTATGAAATGATATAGCTCATGGATGAGACTTGACTCTGCTCATGAAATTATTTGTTTCATGTTTTAGCATATTTTATCCACATAGTCTAAAGGTAACTTTATCCATTTTTTTTTTGAGAATTTTGTACATGAAACAGTTTGGTCATGTGAATTTTCTATCCCTGTCACCTCAATACTCAGAAATCTTTGATTTTGAAGTGTTTGGTATTTCATACTGTTGGATTGAAGATGCTCAGCCTATAGTTTACTTTCTATATTTATGTAAGTGTGTTCTCTAGAAGATTCTCTTCAGAGGGTCTTGGGGGTTCCATCCATCCATCCATCTGTCTGCCTGCCTGCCTATCCATCTACCTACCTATCTATCTTCTTTTGAGACAGAGTTTTACTCTGTGTTCTAAGATAGCTGGAAAGTCATTATGCGGCTGAGGAACTTGAAATGATTCTCCTGCCTCAGCCTCCCATGTGCTAGGATTGGAAACCTGACACACCATGTCCAGCTTTCTTTTTAATTGAGATTTGCTCTGTATTGGTTTTTTTTTTTTTTTTTTTTTTTGAGACAGGGTTTCTCTGTGTAGCTTTGCGCCTTTCCTGGAGCTCACTTGGTAGCCCAGGCTGGCCTCGAACTCACAGAGATCCGCCTGCCTCTGCCTCCCAAGTGCTGTTTTTAAGACATTATGCTTTTACATCCTTCAAATGGGGATTCAGGATTGCCGTTAGATTCATCATAAACAATGCATCCTTGTCATGTACGGTCATACCTGCTTTTCCAAAATGTTCATATTCTCAAGTTCCTTACGTGAAGTGATCAAACATTTTCATATAAACCAAGAAAACCCTCATTGACTTTAAATCATCTCTCGGTTACTTGGAGTACATCACACCATGTGAGTGCTATGTGCATGGATATTGCCCATATCGTTCAGGGAATAGCAAACAAAATAAAGGTCTGTATGTGGGCAGTCCACAAGGCTCACCCTGAGTGTTTTCTATGCACGGTTAATTGACCCCACGGTTCTAAAGTACCCCCTCTACTTGAAAAAGATACATTATTTATGGTACCAAGTTTATCACATTGTAGCCGAGGTAGAAATGATAAAGAATCATGAAAGCACCTTGGAAAAATACCACGAACAAGGAGAGAAATGAAGGAAGGAATCTTAGTGCTATGGCTGTTTGCCATTCCATGGCTTCTCCCAAAGCCACTCTGTGGCTTCAGTTGTGTGCTGAGTAGGAAAACAAGGAATGGATTCAATTTCAGAAATAAGATGTGAACTTCGGGTTTTCATAGTTGGAAAGAGCTAGTGTCCCTCAGTGGGAAGAGGGCTGGGCAGCTGCTGAGAAGACAACTCTACCCTCTCACTATGAACTCTGTGCCAGAATGCCAGTGCGGATGTGGAAACCATGCTCTCAGGAAAATGTGTCTTTTGCTGAAGTCCTGAGAGTCCCATGTGCTAGCAAAGGTGTGTCCACAGGCAGGCATGGAGAGTGTGAGCATCAAGGATGGGTCACCGAGCTCTCCTGAAGCTCATGCCAAGTGTGAGCTCTGGGAGTCCCACGGCACAGCCACAGGGTTGTTACCCTCACCAAGCAGCTTGGATGGAGATGCTATGAAAAGTTGGCCCACAGCCACAGGGAACCTGCAGTATTTATTGTACGGCTCGTTTTCATCACTAATGAGTGGTGACATTTCCCTGTTGTGGATTCCAGAGAGGCAGAATCATGCAGGCAGCCTCCTCCTGAAGGCATCTCACTGAAGACAGGGTTCTGTGGGAAACGGGCACTCCTGGAGCCTTTCGGTTTGTGCTGGAACAGAAATAGTTCACTTCTCAGTAAGAAACAATCAGAAATGGAGACAGTTTATCTCACTCGCCTTCAGTCTCACCTTCTGGAAGAAGCTGGCTTTCCTCCAGCTAAGGGAAGAAACAGGATTGAGTTTACATTGTCCAGAGGCAGGGACGTGTGTGGGCGTGCATACATGTAAACTAGGTACATCTGTTTTCCTCTGAGTATGTGTACCTGAGTATGTGTGTATATACATGTATACATCCATCGCTGTGTTTCCGTCTATGGGTGCACATCTATGAACAAGTGTGCAAACATATGTGTGAATGTGTGCTCATGTAAGCATACATCTGTTTGTATAAATATATGTCTGTGTGTATGTATTACATACATGTGTGGATATGTTTTTGTACGTGCATGTGTGTAAATATATGTGTCTTATGCATGCTTATATGTGTGTGCACAAGGTATGAATGTGTGTGACATGAGACGAGTCTTGTGGGAATGTGCACAGGTGTGCGTGTGAGGGAATGTGTACACAGGCGTGGAGGCCTGTGGGAACATGAGCACCTTTGGGAATGTGTGCATATTTGCTTGTGTGAGGGCATGGATATATATGTAGTGATCATGTATCTAGTGCCATGGAGATTCACTTGAGGTTGTCTTTGGTGTGCTAAAGTCACGCTCTGGAGTCAAGTGTGCCCTTGGCACCTGAGGAGGCTCTCCATCCCCTGAAAGCCGAGTCCTCGTGAGGCAGCACTTCTGTCCTTAGATTCTTTTGCTTGTCTCTCTAGGCATGGGAAAGGAAGAGATGGGGTCACTGAGAGAGAGGGCTCCATGGAGCTCTTTGGCAATTAAGCTTTCCAGAACAGCAATTCGAATCATTTACTGCTCCTTGACTGATGGCCAAATGTCGTAATGCCACTTACTAATAATTGTCTCCCGCTTTAGAGCTGGGAAGCTGCCTAGCAGCAAGGGCTCTTTATTCTGCATTGTGTTTCATCTGTTTCTTCTTCCCTTGGCACCTAGCACAAAAGCCACTTCCAAATGGATGCTTCAGATGACCTTAGCCCATGTTTATTGTTCCCTATCTGTCAATCAGTCTGCTGGGAACAGAGGTCCCCACCATGAAAAGATGAGAGTCCTATGGGATGAGCTGTAGCAAAATCTACAACTGACAACTGCTGCTTCTGAATTGCACGAGGTCCCTTAGAGAACCTGAGGGCAGCTTTCTAGAGTTGACATTGGAGGTGTGGGGGGATTTTTGAGAAAGGAACAAAGGAAAAACTTGAATTTAAGATTAGACAGATCAAGAGGTAGTAGCAAGAAAGGATTTAAAAAAAATAATTTGGTATACGGTACCAACAAATCAGTCTATCTCTCTGTCTCTCTGTCCCTGTCTCTGTCTCTCTGTCTCTGTCTATCTGTCTGTCTGTCTCTCTCTCTCTCATCTAATATTTACCTATCAACCATCTGTCTCTCATCTGTTATCTCCAAATCTAGTCAGTATTCAGTCTATATCAATACTGTTTTCAAAGGCTGGCATCCCAGCATTATAATTTCAACTTACTCTACAGATAGGAAGGAACTATTTCCGATATTCACTGATATTCACTCTGAACGAGGAGAGATTGTATCATCAGATCTGTGCTTGGGCAAAGATATCCCATTGTGGACTCAAAAGTGAGGCTTGGTAAATGAGTCACTAAAATGTAAATCTCACTAAACCTTCAGGGGTGTGGGTCTGGACAGTACAGCCCAGGACTGAGTAGGAGAGGATGGGCTGAGGGAGGTGGGATGGAAAACAATTCACTTCATTCAGCAGAAGCCGGGGGAAGCATTGGTAATCCAGTGACTGGATGAGAAGACGAGAGGAAGCAGGAAGAAGAAGGTCTGAGGAGGAGATGAACCTATCATGCCCAGCGATGCAGACAGAGCAGAGGACACGGGGCCTCTGAATGCCCGAGGAGCTCCTGCAGAGAGCCGGGGGACAGCAGCAGTAGGTAGGAAGTGATTGGACACAGGAGTGGGGAAAATGGTCTGATCAGCCTGGTGGACACAGGAAGTAAGGGCACAGGGGCAGCAAGGACACACAGCTCTAACTCCAAAAGGAATTTTCCAGTCACCTGAGTTCTTAAGGAAGGAAGTTGAAGCAACTGAGAGACAGTGTCTTGTTTATGACCGTGTTGTCAATCTATTTATGACTAGGCTTTTTTTTTTAATAGACAGAACTCGGGACTTCTCAAGAAGGTCTGCCACAGTGACCCTCACGATATTTTTAGGACTGTATCATTAACTGAGAAGAGTCTCTTTCTCTTTTAAGGCAATGATTTCTCATTGAATGTGTGTAGAATGCATTTTCCAGCCATGAATTGCAGTGTGTCCTTATGTCCCAACCAACAAGTATAAATCCTGAAAGGGTGCATTTTACCAAGTATAATAGTATTGTATTAAACCTCATAGAAAAAATTTCAAATAGATAAGTTTTATCCCATAAATTAGATAACAAGGCAAGATAACAAAACGTGAGCAATTGTTTTTATTCAGTAAAATACTATAATTTTAATTTATCCCAGTTATAATTTATGAAATATTTCTATGTAAGCAAACATTTTAAAGCAAATAGTTAAGAATGTGTTGACTATTCCTAAGGAGTTACATGTTCACTATTAAACAATGCTCTTTTGGGGACACATGTGAGAACATCACATAGCTTTTTGGGGGTGGGGGGTGGAAGTGAGAGGAGAGAAACATTTGGTCTCTCCAAGTCGGGAGGACAATGGCCGAGCCAAGAAAAGACTGTCCAAGTCCCCTGTGGTGAAACACTGGTTTTCCTGGGGTCACTTGCAGGGGCTAGGGTAACTCACCGGGAGCTGTACCACCAAGATCTCTCTCTCAGGCAACTGTAGAGTGACAGCTGGAAAGTCAAGGAGGAAAGAACCTCAGGAGGACTTAATGAGGACATCTGGAGTCTTGGGAGTCTGTGACCTCGTCCTCCAGCCACAGGGAATGTTAACTGGTTTGATCTTGTAAGAGTTGCATGTAGGTTCACATGGCTATTCTTCAAGACAATGGTGGCGATACCAACCTGGACAGCACGGCTGCACCAGAAGAATAAAATGAAATCGTGACACATTGTGACAATTTAATATATTTTATACTATTTCAAGTTTGGCAATCATTGTTTAAAAAGTGAGTAAAATCTAGACATGGAATTTCAGCATGAAGAGTCCTCTCTTCTTGATAAAGCTGTTATTAAGTCAATGTGTTGAGTGATTTATGGCACGGAAGAATTACTAAGTCAATAATAATCCGGGAATGGAGTGCCCCGTGTCAGATCTCTTGGTGCAGTGAGACTCAGTCAGCCTTGGCCATGAAGGTTTTCAGATTAGGATTTCATCGTTGCAAGCAGTGGGGTCTCTCTTTCTGTGACCAGTTCATTATGTGATAGTCCTCCTTTTTGTCTGTGACATTTCTGTAGAGTTATTTTTACCTCCTCACACTGTAAGTCTTGAAGACCTATAACTGAGTTTCTTTGTCTCAATCTTCATCACACATGCAGGTCACACTCTAAAAATACAGGTAAAGGGTCCCGTTTGGCAAGGCGCAGTCAGCCCTGAATCTGATTACTATTGAGTTGTCCTGACTATTTCAGAACAGATTACCACTGACATCAGACCTCCACAGAAATGACTCTGAAGCATTCAGACAGAGAAAGTTCTTGTTTTCACTTTTGAGACTTCAAACTGAACCTTTCTTTATCACCATCAACTAACCAAATATTTAGGTCCTTGGGGCCATAGTGTAACCCCAAGCCCCTGCTGTCAAATTCGTCTTAGTTGGTAACCAAATTCTGTATGCACATGATTTTCCTCTTAGCCTTACAATATTGAGTTATTTCCTGTATCTTGGGAAGATAACTAAACATGAACTTAGTCAGTGGCATTGACTGTGGTGGGAGGGCTGGCAGTTGCCTCACACCAGACGTTGCAGGTGTCTTGGTGTTAAAATCTTGAGGACACATCTTTGAGGAGACAGAACCTAACTCCCCACAGGACTGTGCAAATAGCTTCTGCCAAAGTATACAGCACATAGGCGAACAACAGAGTTATTTTACCGCGGAGAAGTGACTTAAGTTACTCAACAGGAAGTTCCTCAGCCTCAAGGCCCAAAACAACACTGACATGTAGTCATGCCAGTAGGGAGCATCCCTTCTTGATGACTCCCTCTTGAGAAGCCCACATCCTCATCTCCTGGGTTTTAACAGTGTTTTCTAAGCCCCCTTCTTGGTCTTAATTCATGTCTTTGTTTCATCTAAAAAGAGGCTCCATTTGATGAAGTTCCAATTTATTAAACTTTGTAGTCTAGCTTAACTCATGTAATTATTGAAAGGCAGTAAATAGATTATCGTTAGCGTGATTACCTCAGGTACTGGTTTCTTTCCTCATTGATACTAATTAACCCGATTTGCCGTTTTCTCAAATGAGAGCAAAGTTTCTTCAAGAAGAAACAGAAGCCAAGGGAACGTGTCCTTGAACTGCTAAATTCTTTTTATAGGCAGTTATTTTCACTTAAAGAGCTTTGTAGATTGAGAAACTGTGTCATTGTCTGCGATGACTTCGCTCATTTTTCTGTTTTTTAATATAGAACAATTCTCACAAAGCTTAAAATAATCCAGTTCTTGCGCATTCAGTGTAAAGTTGACGTTTGTCGATAATTGACACGAAGAAGCTATTTAGAGCAGAAAGCTGCGAGCCAGCTCTTCCCCAGTCCTGACTGCCTCTCTGGGGGCAGGCTCACTGGCCTTGGCCTACAGGGCCTATTCGGTGCACAGGGCATCCCTTTACCATATGGGGGCATATACCTGGAATAAATGACTCTGGTCAGAACAAGGTCAGAGGTTCTCTGCCGTTAGGAGACGGGAAAGGTTTCAAGGACAACCAGTGACGATGAGCAGTGTGTAAGGGAGTTGTGTCAGCAGCTCTCACACTCCTCACACTCTGCTTCATCTGTGCAGATTTTTCTGCGGGTCAACTGGAATGAAACCAACCAACCATATTCCTATGACCATCCTTGCCTTTACCGTTCAAAGCCCTGTATGAGGCCTGAGATGGCGACGTGTCTACACTAGACAACATTTACAAAGATATCGTTTTGGTAACACTTGAGCGGATTTGCATCCAGTACTAATAAGCGCAGTGGTTTGAACCCTAAATAGTCCCTGAAGACCCAGACATTAAATCCTGTCTCCAGCCCATGGCATGATCTGGAGATGGCAGAGCCTTTAGGAGATGCAGCCCAGTGGAAGGTTGCCAGCCCCTCCCCTTGCTTCCGGCTGTCATCAGGTAGACAGGCCGCCCTCCTCTGCCACTTGTTCTTGTCAGAAGTCACAGCGGTGATGCAGGAGCAGAACAAAAGAGTCATGTGATCAGGGTCTGACACCTCTGAAAATGGAAGCCTTCTTGAAAGCTGAGTATCTCAGGCCTTTTGTCCTAGGCATGGAAAGCTGACTGACAAAGGAAGTCCACAGACTAACAGCTTGCAGCTTGGGATGGGGGTGAAGTGAAAGATGCTGGTCAGTGAGGAGGTCCTACTGAGTGCTCGGAACAAAAACATTATTCTCCCCCATGCAACAGCAACCGGAGCCAAGCTGCAAACGAACGTCAAATCCCTCAGGGTTCTGAAACCACAGGCAAAATATGAATGTAAACCTTAGAGGTGTGTACCTCCTGGAGGACGGGTCTCCCCCTCTCTGCTTCCTGAGAAAGCGGACCCTTCGCTGCCCGCTTCTGCAGGGAGAGTCCATGATGTATGTAGCTGCTACTAGGGCTTTGGCTTCTAGACTCTTGGTTCATGGCTCCCCTTCTCCTGAGGAGATCTATACACCTTCTGCCCTTCACACCTGTGACCCAGTTGCCTCAGCCTCCTCTAGGACAGTCGGATGACATCTGGGCCCCACCTGGGTAGTCCAGGCTATTCCTCCATCTAAAAATCCCCAGTGTCCTCAGATCTGTAAGTTCTCATGACCATGTGAGTTCTCACCCACGGGTTCAGGGGATCAGGACATAGACTTTTGGGGCAGAATTCATCATGTCCCACCACGGGCTCCAAGTTACTCCTCCTTCTTTGTTTTTTTTGTTTGTTTGTTTGTTTTGTTTTGTTTTGTTTGTTTGTTTGTTTTTGCTGGCTTTCCTCTGCTTCTAAGTCACTTTCTCTTATTATTTAGAATTGAACCTCAGTGCACCTTCCTCCACAGACTGCTGGCATTTTCTCAGCCAGTTCATGTTTTAGCCTCAGAAAAAGGTCTTGTTTTTTACATTTCCTGATTTCAGAGTGTTTCCACTTCCCTTGCATCACCTGTACAGACAGACACATTCCCTTAGGAGATGCGAGTTCTCAGTGAAAGAGAACACAATAAATGGAGGGAGGGAGGGAGGGAGGGAGGGAGGGAGGGGGCAGAGGGAAGGAGGAAGTGAAGGAGAAAGGAGAGGAGAGTGAAAAAGAGAGGGGGGGAGGAAGATGGACAGAAGAGCCCTACCTCCCGCCCCCTCCAGCAAGCACTTGCCTCTCCTTTCTTTGGCAAACATTTCCTGAGAAAAAGGACTGCCTGTTTGAAAGGAGAGGAGGGGGAGAGGTGGGGGACGCTGCCAGCTCCTCTCTGCCCTTGGGAGTGATGTATCTAAATGCACACCAAGGACTGCCCTGGCCAGCTGATATTTGCGTCAAGGGTGAAGCTAGAAGAGCGGCTGGGACCTCAGTGGCTGTTCCCATGATGAGTGGTGTGGAAAACGCCATGCTGACCCGACGTTGTCATTGTTTCTGCATTGGTAGAAGGAGAGGCTCATGGGGCCCTGTACTACTTCCTGTGTCTTTTCTCCCCCACTCTGGGACTGGCTGTGCGACACAGCCAACTTTGACCGAGTGGGAAACACATCTCCTCTCTCTTTTACTCTGAGGGGACACAGAGGTCTGAAGGCACTGTTTAATTTTCATGAAACAGCAGTGGGTTGACCTCTACTTGATTATTTTGCCACAGGGATATGTGAGGCTGACCTCAATGAGGCGATTGATTTTTTCATACTTTCTTAGGAAGCCCATTAGGGGAATTTCACTGTAGAGCCAGGTCTTCATGGAGAGCCATTGGTCCATTTTATGAGAGGCGGTATAAACAGGTTTCTTAGCTCCCAGCGTCTACACATCACAGGTGGCTGAGGGGCAGGACAGGTCCGGGGATAGTTATTTTCTTCCTGCTCATTAGCACCTTCTAATAGGCAGTAAATCACCCTCCCTCCTTTGCGGTAGACTTCGTCCTCAGGGGAAAGCCATGCACAAGGACATGGTCAACTGCTCCTCTTCTCAGCGTGGGTGTTCCATGACTGCAGAGGTACAGGTAGGGGTATGGGGGTCAACCGGCTCCAATTAGGCAGCTACAATCTTTGTGCCCCATGCTGCTGAGAAACGGGCTTGAACTGGACAGCAACAGCTGAGGATGACTTTGTGTAAATATTTTTCCAGATAAAGGGCAAATGGGTGTTCTATATTTTAACTTAGATTTACCTAAATAAAAGATAACTGGTGAGATATTAAAATCAGAAGCCTCTGTGTTTTGGAGAACGTACTCTGCTTTTCCTGTCCCTCTAGAGGACCCTGACTAGCGCAGGTGGGGATTATATTTTAAAATTGTGTGGAGCATCTGACATTTCTAAGACACATCCCACCGTCCTCTGCCACATCGTCTCCTTTTCTCCTTTCCCTCCCTGTTCTTTGTGGTCTTGGTGTCAGCGCAGTTCACATCCACAGTGGAAGGTCGCAAGGCAGTGTAGACTCAGGGTTGCGACCCCAGCTTCATTCTTCCTCAGTGGTGAGCCCTCAGACACACTTCCTAACCTCTGGCGACCTTTATGTCCTTCACGCGCAGGCTTGCCTATGGTTCTGTGCTGATGGACTCAGCACAGTTGGTTTTTAAACTTAATTATATTTATTTGTTTATAATGGGTGTGGCACATAAGCCTCATCACACATGTAGAGGTCGGAGGACAAGTTGCAGGAGTCAGCTCTCTTCTTCCACCACGTGCATCCTGGGTCCCAAGGATCAAACTCAGCTCGTCAGTCTTGGTGGCAAGTTTTCGCTGAACCATCTTGCAAGTTCCACTCTCTTGGAACACCACAATAAAACATGCTGTAAATGAAAGCCTGGACACGGAAACTCCATAGAGGATTAGACTTTTGTCTATTTTATTTCTCTGGGATATACACCTCTCGGTTTATTGGCGCTTCCAAGGATGAGTGCTTTTGGGAAGTATTAGGTGCACGCCACCGAGTGTGATGCAGGCTAGCATCCTCCAGAAAGGCTGGGCTGGTTCTTGTTGTAAACAGAGCAGTGGGTGTCAGCTGCTCTTATTCTCACACATGGTGTCTTTTCTGAAAATAGTTTGGTAAAGCCTTTCCCACGTTACCCATCCTAACTCCAATCTGCTTGGCTGCTGGTGAGGGGGCACTGATCTCAGAAGGTCCAGATGCTTCGTGCACATCCGCTTTTCCCTCTGTAGCTGGTCTCCGTGGACTAGCCTGCTTCTGTTGACAACAGCAGTATAAATAGCCAGCATCGGAACGCCAGAATAGCCAACATCATAAGGAAAATACACCCCACCCCCGATTTCCATTTTTCTATCACCCTGGTCACGTTTAGCTCTGCAGGGTTAAATGGGTTTTGAGTTGTTTTGCACTTTATAAGACCCCACTCCCTAGGAGATTCTGTCTGGCTGTGGGAGCCCCAAGTGGGAAGTATTTCTCCATCCTAAGAAATGATCAGAATTCAGCTAGGTTTGCTGTTTTCTGTTCATCTAGAATTTCTAAGGAGGACCCTCCTGTCAGAATTTTCTCAAAATGTTATTCACTTAGAACAACTGTTTCAAATACTCGTGGTGTGAGTTTTAAAGACTGAGAGGTTGTGAAAATATTCCCAAATTTAAAGTATGAAGTTTAGAGTTTTGCTGTCAGGTTCTGTGTCTGTGATGAGCCTGGGTAAGTCAGTGTGTCCTAGTGTCTGTCTGAGGGTCCGTCAGTGTTACATGTACCTGGGAATTGCTAGAATTGAAAGCTGCACAAATATTTCCATAACTCCCAATGTTGAATACTAATTTACATTTCTACTGAAATATGGTTTTTAGGATGCAGCTAAGTCACCTTTTATTCATTTGTTAATTGTTCAAAAAGCATTTACAGAATACCCAGTTATCTTTGATAGAACATCATGCCCCCCCCCCATGTTGAGTATTTAATTCTGCTTTTGGACCTGGGCCTTGTGCTTGGTTCCTGTTCTGGTGACATTTGTTACTGCTGGTGTGGAGGTTTTCTGTAGAATGGATGAGTAGATATTGGTCAGAGTTTCTTGAGGTCAAGGTCAAAGTTAAACTCTACCTGTCAGGGCCTGAGAAGGGCACTCACTACCTTTTTCCAAATGAGCCAGGGAACAAAGTGTGTGATTTTTTCCTGGAGTGTACAATGATACTAATGTTTTGTTGTTTTTCTAACAGATGTTAGGGGTATATTCTACATTACAACAAACCTTTACTACTTTCCATTATAGAGGAATGTCTTCTACTTTGCTTTTTTAGATATTCTATATTATGTGATAATAATACATGGCATTAATATTGTGGATTTTAAATATTAATATTCTGGTCTTTGTAGTCACTTTTAAATTACATTCAATTTTCCAATTATGTTTTAGATTTTAAAGCAGGACCTACCTGAAACCCATTTTTCCTTAATCCAGATTCATCTGTGTCATATTTAGCAGCATCTTTTAAAATCTCAGCATACAGTTAGGCTTTCTGTTACTATTAAGATATTGTATCATTTCCTCCTAGGCTGAAGAACTCATTGTTTTTGAGGAGTTATGGAATGGTGCTATCAGGATTTCCAGATAACAAACAACTGGGTTTTCTTTGTTTGTTTGTTTTTGTTTTTCTGATGGTGTTAGTCCTTGGATCCTCTTAAAATGATATTCTATTAGGTGCTGGAGAGATAGTTCAGCAGTTAAGAACACTTGTTACTCGTCCAGAGATCCCAGGTTCGAATCCAAGAACCCACTGGCGTTTAACACTGTGGGTCTGATGCCCTCTTCTGGCCTCTGCAGGCACTGCATGCATCTGGTGCACATAAACCTTATGTAGCCAGAACACCCAGACACATAACATAAAATTAAAATCAAAGATATTTTATTAAGACTAGATTTTGCAACCAAGCCAGTTTTAAATGTATAAGCCTGTATGATCTGACTTTCTGTGTGATAAGATATCTTGTCAAGATGAGATTGTTGTCTTTAAAGAAAGCATGACACTTATATTTTAGGCATTTCCATGAGGGATGTTTGAAATCAAGTTTGTAAAACATCCAGTTGGATGTAGGGCTCTATACAGAAACATAATTGTTCTTTGGTTCTGGTAAAATAAATTCTGCTGTTGGGAAGATCAAATGATTCGGTTGACAATCTAGTTGGTTGAAAGAATCTTGGTATTGTCATAAAGCTCAGAAGTTTGGTCTTCAATAATTTGTCTTTGAAGAACATAGTAGAATCGTTTCTTGAATTTCTCAGCCTGCTGTAGGCACAACACAGGCCTCTATCACACACAAGTATGTAATCACGGCTTCAAAGCCCAATCTTGTGCATTCTGCATTAGAACGTGGCTCCTTGTGGGGTTCTGTGGGACCCTTCCACGTGACAGTGAGCATCCCCACTGGGTGCTGTTAGTATTCTACCTTAATCCATCAAATGTGATATTGAGAAAGGACAAAGGTCATCCCAGGTGGTTGACATTCCCACTACATCCAATCACAGTGCTGGGTTTTTGTTCATAGTGAAAAATAACCCTCAGAAATAATTTTCCATGATGATGAATGCCACGTGCCACTAACCGGGCCATTTACCATAACAGACAAACCGTGAGGAATGGACAAAAAATTGAGACCAAGCACACTGAGAGATAAAAGCCTGCACAGCCAACAAATAACTTAGGTGCTTGAACCACTGACAGAATTTTCTCGTTATTAAGTGCTAATTAATTTGTCCACTAGTTTATAGACCTGCCGGACGTTCCCTCCTCATGCATACTTTATGACTTTGGTTAAGTAATTAAAGTTTCCTGGATAGCTTGTGTTTCTGCTGTGCATGTGGCTAATCTCTTTGGGGGACTCTGTCACTGAAAATGCGAGCTGTGTTCAGAGAAGGCCCCTGGCTCTCCAGCTGGCTTCCTCCTGCCTAGGGAGCAGGGAAGCCAATGTGCTGTGGATGAGCTCAAATGAGGCTGAATCCCAACTGCTTCCCAGGTACGTCATCTACAGTGCAGTGCCTGTCTAGAAAGTCTCCCTGTGTATGGACCCAAGCCTCACAAGGCCCAGGCAGATATATGACATTTTGGAGAGGGCTCCTGTTCCCTGGGTTCTGGAGGTGTCAGCAAAGGACATCAATGTATATGCTGATTTCTCTTATTAAACTCATGTTCCTCATGCTTGTGTATTTGAATGTGCCAATGTCCTTCCAGCAGACCATGTTCTCATGTCCTTGAGCAGTTCCTGCTCCTGGAAACCAAACCTGGGGCCTGAGCACAGGGTGGTCCTCCCTGCACACCTCAGGGCAGCAGCTGCTGCCGTATGTTGATACCTCACTCTGCATCTCTACACAGGAGCCACTGGCTCCCATCATTCCGCGGGTCACACCATCACTTCATTTGCCTGTAGAGTTTTACATAAGCCAGTTAGCAAGCCCGTCACCATCTATTAGTGTGAACCTGTCTCTCTCCCTGCCCCTGGCCCTTATACAGTAATGCCGGGACTCTTTCTAGAACAAGATTCCTTGTTTCACACACAGGTTTCATGTTTTGGTCTGTCTTGTTACTCCTTTCAAAATCTGTTCATTTTTTTTCCTGAAACAGTTCCTTTCTCCTGGAAAATAGAGAGAAAGCCACCAATACTGTCCTAATATCCTTTCTAATGCCAGGTTGCCACTAAAATACACCCAAGGACAACACACTTGGAGGAACACTAGCAGACTCTTATGCTATTGCTGTTTTGGATTCTAATTGAAATTAAGACTGTGTTTGCTTCCAGTCGTATAGAACCTTCACTGAGTAAACATGCTCCGGAAAGCCAGGTTATGAGGTTGTTGGCAGCTGCTTCTTCATACACATCTGCTGAGCAATGTTTCCTTTGAAGAAAGGATGTTTGGAGTCCTTTAAACTATTGTCTTTTGTTGCTTTTAGATTACATATGGAGCTTACATGCCAGTAATAATCCAAGAGGGCGGCGGGGGGGGGGGGGGGTTGAACATAGATTTCTCCAGAAACAGTCTATGAAAGATGCTCAATATGTTTAGTTATTTGAATGCAAATCACAACAAAAATAGGGAATCACCTGATATCCCTAAGGATGAAAGAGAAAAAAACAAAACAAAAAACCTCATGGGAAGGTTGGAGAATAGGATCCCAGATGCCCATGAAGGATTTTAGGAAGTAAAGTTGCTATGAAAACAGTCAGGTATTTTTTCCCCATTGATAAACATACTTACTATACAACCCAGAATCCTATCCCTGTAGGAATTTACCAAAAAGAGAATTGAAAACACATTTGTGCACAAAGAAATCTGGACAAGAACGAACCATACCATCTCACATAGAGTCAAAGCTAGAACCACCTTAGATATTTATTATATTAACCGAACAGAGCATACACAAAATGTACTGAACATGTGAATGGAGTATTACTCAACCATAAAAATGAAGTAAGGCATATACTGTGACACGGACAGCACTCAAAGTCTGTGGATGTGAAACAGGTGTCAGAAAAGAGCCCATAATGTAAGGTTCCGTGTCCATGGTCAGGGTAAAAATGTGTTCGGACACAGACTAGTGCTGGGAATGGACGGCTGGCTGAGAGATTGCTAATGAGTGAAGAACTTGCTTTAGGAAATAATGTTCTAAATAGAGTTATTAGGCTGCCACATCCTCCCCCACTGTATACTTTAATAAGTAAACTTTATGGTGTGTGAATTATACTGTAATAAAACTGTTACTTTTAAAAAGTGAAATTAGAATTCTATCAACAGCGTGCAGAAGTGCTTATAATTTTCCCTTCATGGATGGAACTGTTTATTGGATAATGCACTATACATCCCTGTCTTCTGATATCCACTGAGCGCAGAAGAGACTGTAGCCCACACAAAGTGCTCATATTTACCAGTAGCTCTTAGCCACAAGCAAACATTGTGTGTGCGCGCACAGCCCTGAGCACTGTGATTACTGCCAGCTCCTGCTTGGAGAGTTAAATCCCACACAAGGAATAACCAGGCTGATGAGTAAGCTGCTGGCTTCCCAGGGCTGCACCCATACCTCTCCACTGCTATTTTAGGTCTGTTTAGTTGACATGACTTCTGCCCATCAGCTCCCTCAGCTTGCCCTTGACAAGTGACTATTAAGCTGAGGAAACATTTCTGGGAGTGAGAATCCATGTCTGCACTTCTTGGGAATGAAGGGTACTGCTTCTTTAGTGCGGCTTGTGAGATGTGTGGGCAGAACAGTGTTGTCAGGAGCTCCCAGTTCAATTTCGGGCGCAGTGACCCTTGTGCAGCAGGCAGACTGCTCATCCGGTCTGCCTGCAGATAATGTATGCATAATAAGGGATGGGAAAACAATTCAGTGGGTAAAGATGAAGTGCTTGCCTTGCAAGTGTGAGGACCTGAGCCCGGATCCTCTGCATCCAGATGAAAAGCAAGGTCCATAGTGTGGGCTTACAATCCCAAGACAGGGGGATCCTTGGGGCTCAGTGGCCAGCCAGCTTTGACTCTTACAGATCCAGGCCTGTAAGAGACCCTGTCTCAAGCAAAAGGTGGAAAGCTTCTGAAGACAACACTGAGACTGTTGTTTGGCCTCTGCATACATACACAGATGCATGCACACACCCACACGTGTACAGGCACCTCTTATGAACATGCACACCTGAGCATATGGGTGTGTGCAAAAACAGACACATACTCATAACAAGGTTGTGAACAAAGAATCCAAAATCTCTTAAAATTTAGTTTAGAAACTACATTTCAGAAGCCGGTCCCCTACCAGACCATGGGTAGGGCCATTTTATTTAATCATGAAGGCCAGATGTCCTTTCAGTGCTGGAAGACCTTTGGCTTGATGCCAAGGGAGATGGTAGCATTTGAAGAAGTGATCATGGATCCTGGGATTGCAGGATGAGGGCTGGGTCTGGAAATGGCATTCCTGTAGACAGTTCTGCACACCTTTATTTAACAGCTACTGTGCGCTTGGGAATGTGGAATATGGTATCAGTGGCCCGTGGTGCCTTGTTGCCAAAAAGCCTAGAGCAAAGAACACGGGCTCAACCCTACCTGAAGTAAGATGGCCTGTGGTGAATGCGGTAACCAGGAAACATTCGAGGAGCCAGGCAAATTAAAGCTATAAACAATTAGCCCTTGCTAGGTTTGTATGGAGTGATGATACCTTACAGGAAGGAGTGATACTGGATGTGTGGTTCACAATGAGCTGATGAGGAGGGGATGTTTTCACTAGAGGGTAGCTGGGGCAAAGACAGGTCGGGGAGGTGCTTATGAGGGCCTGGGAGACATGCCCGGGGTCCCTCCGACTCATCAAAAGCTCTGTTTCATGCTGAGTTCCTCTAACTTACTGTGACGGGATCTCCATCCGTGTTGTTGTTTTTTAAATTGTGCAAAACTACAATTTCACACACGCAGCGGAAAGGGCACTCTGTGTTAATCACACAGTCCCAGACACGATCCACTTGCTCTTCATTTATCTACATAGACAGGCATAGACCCAGATACAAACATTTCTCTATCTTGAAGACTTTTTGGTAACCAATGCAAAATGTCAGCCAGTTTTACTCAAAAATATTTTGATGTGAACCTCCACAAGGACCCTGGAAAAACACAATGATTTTATTATCTCATCAAAACTGATGGAAATTTCCATAGCATATCAGTTATATTTGACACTGACATCGATGGGCATGACTCTGATTTCCCTTTGGAATTTGGCATCATGTCGGAAAGGGTGCTGCAGCAGACAGCATTTCATGTCAAAACTCAGTCACATACCGATCGTGTATCCCGACTTAGTCACTGTGGTTTGGAGGGATGTCTCTCAAAGGACCATGCTAAAGCATGGTCCCTATGGCCTTTGGGATGTGGTTCTCATGAAAGGTTCTTAAGTCAGTTGGGTTTGCCTTTGTGTGGCTACCATCCTTCCAATTTGTTTCTCTGTTTTTGTTTCTTTGTTTGTCAAGTTGATAAAAGCTGAGGTCATCTGGGAAGAGGGAACCCCAGTTGAGAAAATGTTTCCATCAAATTAGCCTGTAGTTAAGTCTGTAGGACTTTCTGTTTCTTTTTCTTCTTCCTCTTCCTCCTCTTCTTCTCCTTCTCCCTCCTCCTCCTTTTCTTCTTCCTTTTACTCCTCCTCTTCTTCCTTCTCCTCTTCCTCTTGTTCCTCCTCTTCTTCCTCTTCTTCTTCTCCTCCTCTCCCTTCCTCTTCCTCCTCCTCCCTTTTCTTTTTTGATTAATTACTGGTGTGGGAGGGCCCAGCTCACTGTGGACAGTGCTAATCCTGGTCACTCGGTCTTGGGTTATATAAGAAATCAGGCTTAGCAAGCCGTGGGGAGCAATCCAGTAAGCAGGGCTCTTTCATAGCTCCTGCTTCTGTTCCTGCCGTGAGTTCCTGCCTGAGTTCCTGCCCTGACTTCCCAAGATAGCAGACTGTGCACTGTGAGATGAAACAAGCCCTTTCCTCCTCAGGTTGCTTTTGGTTATAGTGCTTATCACAGCAACTGAAATTAAGTTAGGACACTGTCTTTGCTCTCTGTTCATTGGTCCATGAGATGAAAGGTTGACTCTGCCAGGTCTCCTCCTACCATAATGGCCTATTTCCTGGAAGCCCAAGGTATAGGCTTTTTCATCATGGACTGGAATCTTCCAAACCATGAGCCAAGCCATGGTCCTTTTCTCTTCATAAGTTAATTAATTGCTTAATAGATTGTTTCAGTGACAGAGGTAAATTTACACAGTCACCTTGCTCCACTGAAGACCTAAGGTGGTTTTTTTTTTCTCCTAATCTATAAACTGAAAATAGCATTTGTCTAAGGGATTCTGATGGATCCATTATATATATCTAAGGGCACACACTTGTCCATGACAGAATATGGTAACCATTAACTCCCCATGTTCCACCCCAACTCATATTCCTGCTTACCAACGTCTTAGGCAGGTGAGGTTAATACAGATCTGACTCATTTTCTGAAGTCCTCTGGCCTGGGATGTGGTCAGATCACAGTACAGCTGTGACTGACAGATGCTGGGGTCATTATCCAGGGTTATGAATGTAATGCTCCTTAGCCAGAAAATGCATATAGATGGATGTCTATTCTTCCTTCCAAGAATAAGTTGTGGAGGAATCCTTCCTTTGATAATTGCTCCTTATGTGCAAATACCTTTCCAAGTCCTGTTACTTGGGAAGTCTGTCCATGTGTACACATCCCAGACTTGACCTCCATTCTACTGGAAGGAAACTACCCAAACTGTTTCCAAGAGATCTTTTGTATCCTATTACCACTTTTGCTTTGTGGGGAATGTTTGTGGTTCTCAGTGTGAGAAGAACTTTCATCTCCAGCTTTCCTTCCCGTAACCACAGTATTTGGTGATGTTAGCTTTTAGGGAGCTAACAGTTCTCCCCTCCTTGACTTTGTTGTCCTTGGTGAAGACTCAACAGCTGTTCAGTAGTGACAGTGTCTTTTCTCTATGCATTTCACATCTGCATAAAAAGGAACTTTCCTAGTTGGCTTTCTGTTGCTGTCGTGAAACACTGAACAAAAACAGCTTGGGGAGGAAAGGATTTCTTTAGCTAATATTGAGAATGGTTGGGTTAGGAACTCAAAGCAGCAGCTTGATGCAGGGGCCATGAGGGAGCATTGCTTATGGGATTGTGATCTTAAGGTTTATGCTCAGCTGTTTTTCTAATATAGCCTAGGACCACCTGCCTAGGGATGGTGCTGCCCACAGTGGGCTGTGCTCGCCTACATTAATTAGCAATCAACAAACAAACATCAACAAAACAAAAATACCTAGGAACCTAGTGCAATGGAAACTCCCAGGAATCTACAAGGGTGACCCTAGTGAGGACTCCTAGTAATGGGGTATATGGAGCCTGAACCAGCTATCTTCTGTTACCGGGCAAGGCTTCCAGTGGAGGGATTGGGGCACCAACCCAGCCACAAACCCTTCGACCTACAATTTGTCTTACCTGCAAGGTGTGCTGAGGCAAAAGTGGTGCAGAACTTTGGGTTCAGTCTCCAGCATTGTAGAAACTGTGCATGGGGACACGTGCCTGTGATCTCAGCTTTTGGGAGGTGGAGGCCAGAGACTCAGAAGTCAAATGTCATGCTCAGTTGTATGATGAATATGAGGCTATCCTGGGATGCATAAAACTATGTCCAACATACAGGAGCAACCCCCTCCCCAAAAAACCAACCTACAATGAACCCTATCCCCAAGATCCAACTTTATTATACTTATAAAGATATTATATCTTAGATTTTTAATTCTTTTTAAAAATATTTGAAAAAAATTAATTATGTGAATATATTTGTGTCTGTGTGTGGGAATGTGCATGTGTGAGTGTAGGTGCCTACAGATCTGGGAGGGCTGGAGTTATGGGCAGTAGTGTTTCACCTAACATATATGCTGGGAAACCAACTTGAGTCCTCTGCAAGAGCAGTGTGTGCTCTTGACCTCCGAGCCATCTCTCCAGGCCCACATTATCAATGATGGTTCATAACTATAATTATCCATGAAAGACTGAAAAAGATGAAAAACATTCTGTCCAAGATCTTGAGTGTGTCCTCCATGCTGCTGGGGCCTGTAGGCTAATTGGTGGGCATTGTCTCACACCTTTACACATGGATCAGAGAGCTAATACCAAGAGAGACCCAGAGGCAGGGTGACCTTGTGTGGAACGTGATACTGGAAAGCTGCCTCTTCCAGGCTTACTAAACAAAGGATGGGGTCATGGGAACTGGCTTCTTCTGACTAGTCTGGCTTCGCGTTTTATGTTACCTGGCATGTCACTGGAATTACAAAGGAAAATAAAGAGCCATTTGTCTATATTTTGAAGTTTGATGTTGCTCCCATCTCAGGACTATCCAAACACAGTGCTGCCAGAAGGTGCACATTAGGGGTGGAAATACCTACCAGAGAAGAAGTAGGGGTACCATGCAAGCCAGTGGTAACCCCAGCACCCTCTCTCCGGTGGCATCCAGCCCATCCTGCAGTTCCATCTCAGCAATTTTGCTAGTAATCTGCACTATTTTGTTGAAGCATTTACCAATTAAAATTTCAATTGTTCCCCAATAAATGCCATTTTTAATAAGACTAAAAGTTTCGTCAGATGCGCTTGGAACCGAAGGCTTCCATTCCACCAGGCTGGAAGCAGTTTCTCACTCTCATCAGTCAGAGAGTGATTCGGGGGCTCTTAGAGGCAGGAGAGAGGAGTCAGGCTTTCTTTCTGAGTTCCAGCAAATCCTCACCCAGAAAACACAGCAACCCGCACAGCACAGCACTGGTAAACAGCCCAGGGTCCACAGAGAACAGCTGTAGATGTCACCAACCCTCAGGGAAGGTGGCTGACACCTTACTCCTCCTTCTCTTTTGCTGTCATTTTGTAACTGGAAATTGATTTTTTTCTAGGAGGTAGTTGGAGTGACAGGGTGTTATCTTTTCGATCCCAATGATCTCCTTCTTTTCATTCATTCAGATAATCTCCACCAACATTGTGTGTCCTTGCAGAGGATGTTCAAAGCCAGAGATAGTCCCGATAATCAAAGCAATTTGTCGTTGGATTATCATATGCTTAGCAGAGGATAGTGGTTCAAAACAGCTTCACTTTGATTGTGTGAGACAGCCTGATGACTTTATTTCATTTATTCCTCTGAGAATCCTAGCACTCAGGCTGCTAAAGGATTTGGGAAACTCTACACCCATTTTATCAGCTCAAGCATCACCTAAGCTATTGGAAACATCAGGATATAGATTATCTTCAACTGATATTAAACTTTTGTCCCAGGATAACACAGAGTATGAGACAGAAAATTATGTCTTCTAGATTCTCATGTACACGTGATACAGCTTTAATCAAACAAGTTTTTGGAGAAGCCTGTCCAGGTGAGCACATGGTAAGTGCTGACTATTAGGCACCTAAGAGAAAGGTGCATTCTATTATTTTATTTTATGTGTGTGGCTCTTTTGCCTGCTTGTATATCTTTGCACCCACAGAGGCAAGAAGAGGGGGTTGGATTCCCTGGAATTGGAGTTTCAGATTGCTGTGAGCAGCCATGTGGGTGCTGGGAATTGAGCCCTGGTCCTCTGGCAGAGCAGCGAGGGCTCTTAAATTCAGAGCCACCTCTCCAGCCCCAAAAGGTGTTTGCTTTCCTGATGGCATTCCTATAACCACGTGACTTCTAAGCAGCATTTACTACAGTTCCCAACTCCTCTTCACCTTGTCTTAACTCTGAAAATACTGACCATCCCCTCTTGATATAAGCACTCTAATGACAGGTCTTCTGTCCCTTGTGACCTCAGGTCTGATGGGGACTCTTAGGCAGCAGACGTCAGACAAGATTACATTTTGTTAATGGAGTTTACGTTGACTTTTGTCTCCGAAAAGACAGCAATGGCAGTTCTACACAAATGATGGTTCTCTTATGGGTTATTGATTTTGGTCACTTTGATAAACTAATCACATTGTCTCCAGTGAAAATATAAACTTCACTTTTTGCTTTTAATACCTTGGTTATGTCTCTCTTCCTATAAAGCTTGTGGTATTGTAGTCTGAGTCTCATTTCTTCATTTTGTGTTTAGCGGACAGTCTGTCCTTCACTTTTGCCATTTCACTGGACTTACAATTGTCACTGTGGCTTTATCGTCCAACACATTAGCCTTTATTTCGTTCAGGCCCCATGTGGCTTCTGGAGAAACCCAGTCCCATTTGTATCTGGTGCCTGGTGGGTGTGGTGTGTCATTCCTCTGGACTACTGCAGAACTTACTCTCTATGTCATTTCTGTGGTTTCATCATGGAACTGCCAGATCTGTGTTCCCCTTGTTCTCTTTGAAGTCTAAGGGCCTCTTGGGCCTGTCACATGGTGTCAGTGGTGATTTGAATGAGAAATGTCCCCCACAGGCTTAGGCATTTGGGCACCTGGTCCCCAGTCGGTGGTGCTGTGGTGCTGTTAGGAGAGAGAGGTTTAGGAGGCGGGTTCTTGCTGAAGGAAGACGTCACTGGGGGCGGGCTTTGAGAGCCCCCAGCCCTATCTCACTTCCGGTTCTCCTTCTGCTTTGTGTTCACCGATGACAGTGCGGTTTCTCAGCTACCTGCTGCTGCTGATGCTCAGTCTGCTGCTTGCTGCCAGGCTTCCTGTCTGTGACGGTCTCTATCTCTCTGGAGTCCTAATTCAAGCTAGACGTTCTTCCTTAGTTGTACGTGGTCACGGTGTTTTTATCACGGTGGCAGGAACGTCGCTAATACAGTGTTTCTCACCCACTTTTCCAAACGTACAGCTGCTCTCACTTCATTTTCTCTCCGCCTTTCTTTCTGCAGCACTCTTGTTGAATATATTACGCCCGTGTGATTGGCCCAGAGTTGTTGCGTATTCTGCTCCATTTTTCTCTTTTCACTCTTTCTACTCTTTGCATCTCGAATTTAGAGGTTCCCCTCGCCATGTCTTTACCCAAAGACATGTTCACATCTGTGTGCTCCCATATCTAGTATTTCCTCGTGGTTCCTTCTTAGAGTTTCTCTTTTCCCACCAAATTTAAATTATGTATGCATGTGTGTGCACATGGGTGTGCACATACACATTCCCATAGGCTTTCTGGGTATTTTACTTGTCCAAGGGAGACTTGAGTAAGACAGAAGAAGGGTAGAAGTATTTTTTTTCTTATCTGTCAGAATTCTTACATTATTAAATCAAGGTAGTGCTATAGCTATTTAAAAAACTATATTTAAATTTTTTGCCTGTGTACATGTATGTGAGTATGCTTATGGAGGTAAGTGAACAGTTTACATAAGTTGGTTCTCTCCTTCCCAGGGACCAAACTCATGTCATCAGTCTTGATGACAATCGCCTTGGCCTCCTGAACCCCCTTGCTGGCTCCTTCCTCTAAGTTTTTCTCTCTTTGCCTATGTGGCTGATATTTCCATATATGCTACTTCCTATTACTGTCTATAGAATATTAATAAAAATTCTTCTGAATATCTGGTCCAATAGTTCAAAGATCTCAGTTGCATGTGAGCTTGTTTCTGGTTCTTGATTTGTCTCATCAGAATACTTCAGCATGACTCGTGGTATTGCATGGGAAGCTAAGTAGTATACTTTGACAAAAAAAGAGGTCTGAAGAGACAGGCTTTCAGTGTGAAGATTGTTGTCCTGGTTAGTTTTGTCAACTTCATACAAGCTGAGGTCATCTGGGAAGTGGGAACATCAACTGAAGAATTGCCTCTATGAGATTGGCCTGTGGACAAGCCTGTGGGACATGTTTTTTGATTAACCATTGATGTGGGAGGGCCTAGCTGGCTGTGGGTAGTGCCACCCTGGGAAGCTGGTTCTGGGTAATATAATAAACCAGACTGAGCAAGCCATGGAGAACAAGCTAGTAAGCAGAACTCCATGGTCTCTGCTTCTGTTGCCATCTCGAGGTTCCTGCTTGAGTTGACGGCCCTCAGTGATGGACTGTTGTGGGAGTGTAAGGCGAAGGCAGCCTTTCTTAAGTTGGTTTTGGCCAGGGTCTTCCCATGGAAATCAGACTAGAATGGTCGCGTTTACCTGGCTAGGAGTGAGGCTGAGTTTACTGTTTGTTGTAGGTGTGGTGTCAGAGGTCACACTTCCTCTATCGTCTGTCTTTTTCTATCTTCCTGTGTCCCCGGAGAGTCCTGCATAGACTGAGCCCAGCAGCTGTGTAGTTCTTATCTCCTGACACTGTGCTGGGGCTCTGTTGGAGCGGAGGCGGGACTAGAAAGAGGAGAGCATTGTATGCTAAGATTATATCTCCCTCCTTTTGTCATTTACATATATTTCCACTTGTTTACATTGCATGCACTGCTTTGTTACACACGTACACAGGGAGATGATTCCTGCAGGTAGCAGGTTAGCAGGTTTCTCCACCTTGGCTGGTCCATTGTTTCAGTGAGTCTGTGATAGGCATCTCTTCCCTCAGACTGTGAGGGTCCAGCAAGCTCTAGCACATTAGACTCTGAGGCACACTCTGAGGAGAACTGAGAGGTCCTGGATTCTTTCTGAAGGACTAATCTTTCTCACTGAGAGGCACTAGGGATTTTTGCCCCCCAATTTCCCCTCAGAGAACCTATGAGGTCCCTGGAGGCAAACTCAGTACACCACGGGCCCCTCAAACTGGAGGTCTCTCAGCATCCTCCAAAGTGAGCCTCTAGTTGAAGATGCTCTCACATCAGACCTCCAATGAGTTTCAGCTGTAGACATCTGCTCCTGGCCTCTTCTTGGGTAAGTTCAAATTCTCCAAATTCAACCGTCTCGTCCATTTTCCAGGTGGCTGTTTGCTTTGCCATCTCAGTTCTATTATAGAACCAAGAAAAGCCATTTTTAGCTTGTTCAGACTTTCTTTTTTAATTGCAGTAGAAATGGTGATTTCTTGCTCTGTGTGGTGTTGGAGCTCTGTGCATGGAAATCTGACAGGTCCTGCTTAAATACCAACTGTTGTGTGACTCTGTTCCTGGGAAGATGTGAACAGATGTCTGCTCACTCCACTAACTGATGACAGACCAAGTAAGGATACCACCAAAGTCCGACTTGGTAACTGATGAGTTACTAGGGTGACTTACAGGAACATGGATGAGGGGTTGCTTACAGGGTCCTGGATGACTTCATGACATCAGTGAAATTCCATCCAAGCTGGGGGAAGCTGGAACTCTGCAACTCTCAGAATGATGTGCCAAGCGGCTGAGCAGGACTGAGAGTCTCCATGGCAGTCTTTACTGCTTTTAAAACCTTGGATGGGAGGGGCCTTGTGAATCTGCAATGTTCCAGGGAGTTCCTGAGACTTGTGAGCTGTTTACTTCTTCAGTCCTAAGCAGCCTCCCCTTAGAAACTTTCCTAGTTTTAAAGAGCTTCCCCCCAGGATGAAATGTTTCATCTTGTAGCTCATTGATACTCAAACGCCTCAGATATTTGTTTTCTCTTCATATCACTCTGTGAATGCTGCCACATGATCAGAGCATGCCTAGGATTTCACTGTGTGGAACCAACACTATATTTCACATTCTCCACAATTTGTGTGCAACTTGAGTTGAACATCATGAGAGACAGATCTGAAAATATTACTGTCCTATTTTCAGTGGCATGCCTAAAATCATGAATCAAATTATACCATGTACATATATATGTGTATATATATATATATATATATATATAGCC
>CABHPP010118558.1:1000-15350 GCA_902168425.1 Peromyscus attwateri
GCTGACACACAGAGGTGACAGCAGGGTATGCTCCTGCTGCTGGAGGGAACTGAGGACAGACTGACAGTTTGCTCAGAACCTGCACCGCCTTCCCATCTCCTTCCTGCCTTTCCTACCTGGGTCACAGTTGCTTTTCTAGGTCCCTTTCAACAGTTGCCTTCCTTGCAGCTGGCCTCAGGAGGAGGAGGGCTCCACGCTGGAGCAGCTGAGGCCAGGACCCTGCGCACCCTTGTGGCAGCAGAAAGCTGCATCAAGATTAGCATACAAGGGAAGCCCTTCCCCACCTGGCTTCATATACCAAATGGAGCACACTCAGGCCAGTTTGCAGAGAAAGTATGGAAGCTCTTCCTCACCTGAGCACCACCACCAAACCACGAATGGGAGAGAAAAGCTGGTAAGAGGCAGGTGCTGTGTAATGTCCTAGAAAGGGTCTGGTGTCATGTGGTCCCATGCTTTACCCTTGGCACACTTGCCCACGCCTATCCTATCCTCAGGAGCGCTTCCCCTTTCTTAGCAAACAGTTTCTCTCTTCTTATTTTACTTTATTTTTGAAATTATGTGTGTCTGTGGGTATGCACATGAGTGCAAGTACCTGTGAAGGCCAGAAGAGGGAGTCAGATTCTCCGGAGTCCCAGGTGGTTGTGAGCCACCTGATGTAAGTGCTAAAAGCCAGACTCGGGTTCTTAACAGCTGAGCCATCCCCACTCACTCTTAACCACTGAGCCATCTCTGCACTCCCTCTATTTCTGTTTCTGCTCACCTGACCTTGGTCTGATTTATTGCCTGCAATCACAGATGCAGGTCCTTAATATGTCAATCAATGCATTAGGAACCCCCAGTGGATGCTCTGGGAGTCAGATTCTCACCTACAATACCCACAAACCCACTGTGGGTCTTGTCAATCTGGTGTTTGTGTGTGTGTGTGTGTGTGTGTGGGGGTGGGGGGAGTGGAGACTTGGAGAGTCTGGTGTCAGTTAGCTGGAGAACCAGGAAAGTGGTGTTGAGCTCCCATCTCTAACTGAAAGTCTGAGGACCAGGACACCCATAAGGCAGAAGTGGGGCTTCAAATCATGCACAGCAACTCTCCCTCAGCCCTTTCCCTCCATCTGGGTGGTGGGTACCTGCAGTGTTGAGGACAGATCCTTCTTGGCCTACTGATTCCAGTAGCCATCTCTCCAGCAACATCCTTTCACAGGCACCCAGAAATGATGCATGTCCAGCTGTCTGGGCATCTGTTAGCTCAGACAAGCAGACATCACGGCAACCTTTCTTCTCACTCGTTCCTTCGAGCCCTCTGTGAGCTAAAGTACCAGGGATTACCAGTCTCTGAAATGGTTCTGATCCAGAGTGGAACATGGATGCTCTGATCCTGGACTCCTGCGATGGAGAGGGGTGAGGTTCTGAGATAAAGGTTCTGCATGTTGCTTTGGCAGGGCTGGAGAGATGGCTCAGCGGTTAAGGGCACTGGCTGTTCTCCCAGAGGTCCTGAGTTCAATTCCCAGCAACCACATGGTGGCTCACAGCCATCTGTAATGAGATCTGGTGTGCAGGCATACATGCAGACAGAGCACTGTATACATAATAAATAAATCTTTAAAAAAAAAAAAGAAATTTCCTGCCACAGGCTTATATCTGAACACTTGGTCCTCAGATGGTGGCGCTGTTTTGGGATGTGGGAGATGGTGGAATCTTTAAGAAGTGGAGTCTTGCTTCAGGAAGGTGGATCTTGAGGCCTGTAGCCTGACCTCCTTCCTGTTTGGTTTCGCTTCTTCATCTGTGCCAGTGATTCTCAACCTTCCTAACGCTGAGACCCTTTGATACAGTTCCTCATGGTGTGGTGACCCCAACAATAAAATTAATTTGTTGCTACTTCATAACATAATTTTGCTACTGTTATGAATTGTAATGTAAATATCTGATATGCAGGATATCTGATGTGGGGGGTCACAGCCCACAGGTTGAGAACCACTGACCTGTGCCCCTGGGCACGCAGCTTCCATAAGCTCCCTGCACTATGGAGCTGCCTCTCACCAAGCCTTCCCCTCCATGATGGACCATATCCTTTTAAATCATAGGCCAAACTAAGTCATTCCTCTGCTATATTGGTTTTTACAGACATTTGATCATGGCAATGAGAAAAATCAGTTAGAATATGGGGCCACAAAGAGGGAAGCGCAGGAGTGAGGATTAAGCAGAGATTTTATAGCAAGAGGGCACTGAAGCTCGTGACCATTTGAGTTTGTTCACAAATTGCATCATGGGAGTCGTAGACTGTCATGGGGTCATCAGAACTGCCGCAGACACCCTATGCTTCACCATGGAGTGAGGACTGATGTCCTACCGTGGTCCCAGTGTCTCTGCAGGAGTCCAGCTGGGAGACACACTGGGTCTTTGGTGTTCTGTGTACATGTCGCAGGCCTCCAGCCTGCCTCTTCCTTTGTGCACTGTTCTTAATAGTGCTGGGTTGTCTGAGCCGGGGCCGTGACCTGCCGGCATCACCCCTTGAACACCCTGTGGGGGTAGCCTGTGGTAAAGAGATATCTGGGTCTGACACTGCATGCTGAACTGTCCTGGAATTAGCAGGGAATGGTGTTCCTGGACTGCTTCCAGGGTGGCTTCCTGGGAATTTCTTCTTGCTCTCCAGTGTGTGTGGGGGCTGAAGTAGTCGCCTTGTTCTTGCCAGATAACTTAGCGTTCAAAGTCTGTGCTGATCCAGGACAGAAGCCCAAAGGGGCTCAGAAAGGCTCTGGAAGGTTAACCCGGCATGGGCAGTGGAAGAAGGGAGGAGGATGAGAGAAACATTGTCAACTTTGTTGGGGGCACACAGCTGTGTTCACGTGGAAAAGTAAAAGACAGACAGTGACATGATCAGCCAAAGCAAACAGTTCTTGAAAAGTGGGTAGAACCTTCTCCAAAGTCCTGGCCTGTTTGAGAAAATGTGTGTGTGTGTGTGTGTGTGTGTGTGCACACGCGTGCGTGCACATGTGCACAGGGTATGTGTGTAAGAGAATATTCACAGGGTGTGTGTTGTATGCCCAGAGTGTGTGTATACATGTGTGTATACCCACAGTGTGTGTGTGTGTGTGTGTGTGTGGTGTGTGTGTGTGTATGCCCACAGGGTGTTTGTGTATGTGTGCACTTGTGTTAGGAAGGCATGTGGACATGTATGCATGTGTGCATGTGCACAAACACATACACAGGGCATGCATACATACACATCCCTGTGAGCACACATACACAGGGCATGCACAATCAAGGGCACACACATACACACACACACACACACACACACACACACACTCACACTGTGGTCATGAACTCACTATTGCTCACTGGGCCTTGGTGGAAATCTGTCCAAGCCATCCTTCACTCTTAAAGCAGTAGGTCTGAGCAACCTATATACAAGTAGACTGAAACTCACATGGTTGCCCTTTTGGAGGCCACACAGGCGTCAAGGCCAGGTAGGCAGGCTTCATCTCCTAGCCGATGTCCCTGGTGGCCTGTTGGCTTGCATGCTAATGACAAGGCTGGGGGTAGGGATGGAGGTGGAGGTAGGCTGGACTGGACAGTGCCATCTATCTGAGTGGCTCCAGAGTCCATGGAATGCTGAGCCACAGGCCAGCTCTGCTCTGGAAGTCTGGGACAGGAGCCTGCATGGCACCTGTCATTCGGCCATCTGTGTGGTGAAGGTGACTGAAGCCCAGTTGTCAAGCAGCTGCTGTTGGGGGAGGTCTCCCGAAGTAGGGTGGGCACCAGATGTGGCTTATGGAGTCAAGTGAGATTGGGCCTCCACAGCAACTCCATTATTAGCCCTGGGTGACTGCAGCTGCTCCCCGCACAGCTGGGCTGCTGGACCCCTGGTGTAATGTACTGGATACTGGTAAGTTGTTTTGTGTTGTTTGAACTCAGTGAAAAGCTGGCTCTGAAAATATGGTCACTCTCCCCACCCCCGCCATCCTCATCTCAGACCCAAGCACATTTGTCTCAGAGTGTCCTCCTAGACCTCCTATCTGGGGTGAGATGCCCCCCAACTCTGTGACAGGGAGGAAAGAACAGCAAAGCCACCCAAGAGTAAAAACATCATGTCTTTAAAACCAGTCAAAAGGTAAACCATTTCCAACAGAGGCTACTATTGTAGCATGTGATATAAAAGTGTCTGCAGTGAGAAAGAAACTGAAGTGTGGCTGTGGGAAGCTCAGCCACGGAGAGAAAACTCAACCAGAAACACTGTCTCACTGCCTCAGCTTCCCCAGCCAGTTTCTGCTGAAAGCTGTGACTGCCTGCTTCAATGATATCATCTCTGTCTGTTGCTGTTTGTTCTTTCATTGAAGCTTCATCTAGGGGGACACTCCACTGCCTGGGACCCTTTTACTGGGGACTTCAGCTGGCTGCCTACAGTGGGCTTCCCTACTTGATTTCTGCTGGGTGTTTTTAGCACCTGATTTGGAGGTGTTCGACCTGTATCATCTATCTGTCTATCTATCTATCTATCTATCTATCTATCTATCTATCTATCTATCTATCATCTATCTGTCTATCTATCTATCTATCTATCTATCTATCTCTATCAATCATCTATCATCTATCTATCTATCTATCTATCTATCTATCTATCTATCTATCATCTATTTGTCTATCTGTCTGTCTATCTACCTATCATCTATCTATCTTCTATTATCTATCTATTTATCATCTATCTTCTATTAGCTATCTATCATCTATCTACCTACCTATCAATCATCTGTCTATCCATCTATCTACTTATCTATCTATCTATCTATCTATCTACCTACCTACCTACCTACCTACCTACGTACCTATCTATCTGCTACTTATTCTTTTGCTTTGGCTTGCTAAATATCTAATAAATTCACTCATTCAAACCCCCAAATCTGGTTCTTGTAGACCATTCTCCAGACCATACGAACATACAGGCATTTGAAGCTGAAGGCAGAACTTTAGGACCCTGGGTGGGTTCTGAGCTGGAAGGGTACAGTGATGCTAGAGCCAGCTGGAGGGGCACACTGGTGCTAGAGAGCTAGGCAGGATCCAACTTCCACTCTAGGGAGCTGGCGACTCTACTCTGGCCTGCTAGCTTCCGGGCTTCCTATATTCCATTCACCTGCATGGAGAGAGTCCTTTGCTCTTTGGGTACAACACATTTCCATCATGCTTTAGCACAGCACTCAGGAACCACCTCGGGTGATTTGAATTGCTACTGCCTGGTTCATGCCTGAATTTCCCTACAAATTCTCTCAAGGTTGCTGCAAGACCAAGGCAGGCAGGGCTGGGACCCAAGGCCTGTTGCTACTGCAAAACCTCTGGCCAAACCTGAGGATGCTGTGTTCCAGCTGTGGACATGAGTTGTTGGCAGTTTGGGGTGGTGGAGAGCTTCCTGGTACTTAGTGTGAGACACAAGTAAGCTCACAAGTCCTGTGGACCAGAAACTTGGAGACCACACAGTGGGGCAGCTCCTCTTTGGTCTACTGTGTCTGGGCCCTGGACTGGGACATCTGAGTGCAACCACTCACTAGTCTTACCAAATCTATCTGCTACTTGAGCTTCCTCACAGTATGGCAGCGGGTTTCCCTGGGTTCCTCAGACATCCGGAAGAAACTACACTGCGGCAATCCCATGGGCACCCCTTTGGCTATACTATCCTTGTATGTACTGTCTAGATTCAAGGTCCAGGGACAAATGGTCTCTTAGTGGGTCAAATGTTGGTTACACAGTGAGGCCATGTGTGGACACACAGCTTGAAATTAAGTGGGCCCCAGTATGAGGTGAGGATCCTTGTAAGGAGACCAGAGCATTGTGGGACTCTCAGGAGCTCTCCAACCTGCAGTGCTTCTGAGAGTGGCTTCAGAAGCAACGGGAATCCCACAGCAGGGTCCCCTGGAAGAGCACAGTATCTGAGAGAGAGGGAGAGCAAGCCCGATCAGAGGGGGCATATGACAGCTATCACATGACATTTGGAAGCTGCAGACTTGGCTACCCCTACTCAGACGTGTGCTTCCAGGGGCTCCTTCAAGGCCCTGGCGCTCTGTACTTTTGGAGTCAAAAGGTAGAATGGAGAGGTGGTTTCTTAGCTATGGCTTTGATTGATTTGTGACTATCAATTTAAAAAAATCATGTTGCATGTCGAATTTAAAGTTATGATTAATTTGTTTTATTTTAAAGCCTCAATGAAAACTCCACAGAGCTAAAATTAATCTCTCTCCCTCTGTGTGTGTGAGTGCGTGTGCATGTGTGAGTGCGTGTGTGTGTGTGTGTGTGTGTGTGTGTGTGTGTGTGTGTGTGTGCTTTCTGCTCCAAATGCATTGCTGCTTTAGGACTTCCTTCACAGAGAGTGAGAAAAGTGTGGGAGGAAGTAACCCCGGAAATTATGATGCCTTATCCACAGTGGGCCAGGACATTTGTAAAGGCAGGTCTGATTCCTGTAGGTTTCACTGCTCTCTGGCATTTCCTCATCCAGAGGTTCAGTCCGCAGCAGCAGCATTTGTCGGGGGCGGGGGGGGGGGCAGCGGCAATGCTGAAGAGCCCCATGAATGCACCTTCTTCGTGGGGTCACATTGCACTGCTGGGGTGCTGGTGAGGATCCACTTTCAGCTGTAAGCTCGTACAGTCACCTCAGCTGTGGAGCCAGGACTCCTCAGGACACGGGATGTTCTGATGTGTCCTTTCTGGGTGTCATCTTTTCTGTCCTGGAATGTGCTTTCTATAGATCAGAGTTACATGGATTAGTTGGGACCATATGCAAAAGTGGCTGGTTCACCATGCCTTCCTCCTGGCTGTACCAGATCAGTGCGTGCGTGCGTGCGTGCGTGCATGTGTGCGTGTGTACACATTCATGCATGTGTGTGAGTTCAGACAAATCTATAGTCTAAATGTCAGGAGGGCTGGGCTGAGGTGAGGTGAGGACAGTGAGTGTTGCTGCTTGGTGGAGTTTTGCCAACGACAACAAGCTTAGCTCCACACCTTCCTTGAGCTGGGTTCCATGGGGACAGAGTCTTGGAGCAGGCCCAAATAGACAGACAGACTGGTGATCCCTGGCCCTGTCTGCGGTCTGCATCCCATCTTGTCCCACAGAGTGAAGTGAACATAGAACTGGACAGTCCTTTCAGATTCCTAAGCACTTGCTCCATGCTAAGGATGTTCCCCCTTTCTTGTCCCTGAGATCAGTGGAGTTGAATATTCCTGCACTGTACCCGGCTCTTTGGCCACTGGATCAGCTGCAAGAATTGGGCGTGTGATTTGAATGTCTTCAACAGTGTCCTTTGCACAGTGGGCCCATACCTGCAGCATGGAACTAACTATTCAGTTTCCACGTCCGCCCCCCACTCAGGAAACCTTATTTTCTCTTCTCTTCTCCTGGTGCCTTGCCCAATCAACTTAGAGTTTGGAGGAACCTCACAGGTGTTGATCAGGGTTTCTGTGGCACCCCTGGAACTCTGTGGTCTGCCCTGTTAGCTTACTGCCTACAGAAGGCTGGCTGTGTTGGAGTGGAACTGCTGTGTTCTCCAGGGTCATGAAATGCCTCCACTCCACTTCTCTGAACATTCACATGGCACCCTTTGACTGTTACAGATGCTGGGAAGCATTCTCTTGTGATGTGCCAAGGGTTTGAAGGACAGATGTCATTTGTGTAGGACATTTTTAGGAAACAGTGAGGCATTCCATCCAAGTAGCTCCTCAGTAGAATGTACCTGGTTTAGTTCAGGACAACGTACCGGATCCAAACCAGGAGCCCCACTGTCACCCAGGCTCACCACGGCCTTCACAAAATGGCCTCAAGTTTGCTATGTTAAAACCTTTTTCTATTTTTTTTAAATAGGTTCTGGGTGGACTCAGGTCCTCCTGCTTGCAAGGCAGGCCCTGTGCCAACTGAACCATCTTTCCATCTCAACCCTGCCTGAAGCACCCGGTGGGCTGCTGCCCACAGAAAGCTGGGAATCTACCCAAAAAGGTAAATATGGACAAAATAAACCAAAAGAAGCAGAAAGAATGAAGGCTGCTGGTAGTTTTTATGTCAGCTTGACATAGGTTGGAGTCTTCTGGTAAAAAAGAACATCAGTTGAGAAAATGTCCCACCAGCTTGGCCTGTGGGACATTTTCGTGATTAGTGGTTGATGTGGGTGGGTCAACACCATTGTGGGTGGTGCCACTCTTGGGCAGGTGTTCCTGGGGTATATGAGAAAGCAGGCCAAGCCAGCCATGAGGAGCGAGCCAGTAAGCAGCATTTCTCCATGGCTACTGCTTCAGTTCCTGCCTCCAAGTCCTTCGCCTGGCTTCCCTCAGTGATAAGCTAGAAGGTGAAATCAACCGTTTTCTTCCCATATTGCTTTTGATCACAGTGTTTAATCGCAGCAGTAGAAAGCCTCACTTAGACAGAGACAATGGTAACAGGAGCGCATTTGTCACTGAGTAAAGTGACGACAATTACAAGTCAAGCTTCAACCTTCAGTGGGAACAGACCTGCAGGAGGACCCCAGGCACAGTCCTGTCCTCCAGCTCCAATCTGAAGGAGCTCGCTTCACATGGACGACACTCCCACCAGCTACATGAGTCCAGAGGCCCCATTAGGATGTTTTCTGGCACTGTCCTGAGCTCGGGTGTGCTATTGAAAGATTCTGGCAATTGCCATTTGGAATGGCTGATGCCTGTCCTCAATGAAAACCCAAATTCTTGCACTGAGGATGGGGATAAAGTACTTGCTTTGCAAGCATGAGAACCTCAATTGGATGCTGAGAATCCATGTGAAAACAATAAACCTTGGTACAGTGGTGTGCACTTGTAATCCCAGAGAGACAGGCCAACCAGGAGAAATACGGGCTAATGAAAAATCCTGTCTCAAGGGGAGTGGATGGCATTCCTAAGGATAGCATGTAAGACTGACCTCTAGCTTCCCATGTGTGCGGCATGCGCGCGCGCGCGCACACACACACACACACACACACACACACACACACACACACACTTGCAACCCCCACTAAATTCTTGGTTCCTTACACCTCCCCTTCACAGCCCCTCTGGGGCATGTGCCCCTTAGAGAAGCATCATGCCTTTGTTGTGCTAACAGTCACCACTCGTCCTTCTCATCTTCCTACTTCACTGGGTGGCCAAAGATGGCTCAGTAATGAGAGCAAATCATGGGCCACATAAGACAAGATGCCCTGTTTACACAGCAGCAACTCAGTTATTATTCTCACACTCTGCACTGAAGGCTGTCATGATCCTCAGAGAGGGACTGAGAGCTGCCTGCCCTGCTCCCACTTCTGCAGGAACCAGTCTCTGTCTGGGCATCCCTGGACAAGCACCATAAACACTTCCGTTTCTCTGGAACTGCTCAGTGAACAAGATCATACTGATTCCTTAGCATGACAGGTATTATATGACCACAATCCTCCCCAAAACACATGGTCAGGCCTGTCACAGCAATAGTCCATTCTCTGGTACTTATTTCTGTATTCAGGGTTTCTATTGCTGTGATAAAACACCATGATCAAAAGCAAGTTGGGAAGGAAAGGGTTTATTTCACATATACTTCTAGGTAACAGTTCATTACTGAGGGAGGACGGGACAGAAATTCAATCAGGCCAGGAACTTAGAGGCAGGAACTGAATCAGAGGCCATGGAGGGGTGCTGCTTACTGGTTTGCTCCCCATGACTTGCTCGGCCTGCTTTCTTATGGCACCCAGGAACACCAGGCCAGGGATGGCACCACCTACACTGAGTTGGGCCCTCCCATATCAACCATCATTTAAGAAAATGCACCATAGGCTTACCCATGGACAATCTGGTGGGGGCACATTTTCAATTGAGGTACCTTCTTCTAAAATGACTCTAGCTATATCAAGCTGGCATAAAAACTAGCTAGCATATGCATTGAATCTAAAGAGCTAGCATGTTTCTGGAGAAATGGGGTGATGGTTTGAGATGGCTGGGAGGTCTTCTGGGCCACAGTCTAAGGTGTGAAGAATGATCTGGGGGTTGCTATGGATTCAAAAGCAAGAAACCTGCTTGAGTGACCAGAGGGCTGTGTGAAGGGGTAGACATGGGGGACAGGCTGATGACAGCCACTCTTCCTCACTGTTATCAGAAAGGCAGTAACCATCAGGCCCTGGGGCTGATGGGTGGTCCAAAGTTGGGAAATCTTGTAGTATGTATTGATTTTGGCTCATGCTAGACCCAGATTAATGAGTGTTCGGTTTCTTTCTAATCCAGTTTTCTTCAGGCTTACAAAGCAAGATAATTGGGGCTCCAATGTCTGCAGAATTGTAAGGGCCCCACAGTGTTTGACTTTGTTCTCTAATTAAGATCTCTGAAGTGACCTTCACTAGTGACTTTGGTGTCTGTGTTCAGACTGGGTCTGCACTTCTTTCTACTAGCCCTGTATCTATTCATCAATATCTCTATCTGAGACTTCCCATGGGTCCCAGGATCTGCCTCTGCCCAGTGTCTGAAGCAGCAAACATTCAGATACTGGGGGCCCCTCTGCTGGTGTAGCTCTGGCTGGCACAGGTGTGTGTGTGTGTGTGTGTGTGTGTGTGTGTGTGTGTGTGTAGCAGGACACGCATAGGATTTTAGTTTTCTCCTTCTACCATGTAGGTTCTGGAGACTGAACTCAAGTCATCAGGCTTTTATCTACCGAGTCACCTTGCTGGCTCTCCACATGTGTTTTGAGACAGGGTCTCTCGGTGCACCTGGTGCTCACAGATTCAGCCACACCAGTGAGCCTCAGGGGCCCTCGACTCCATTCCCCCAGCTCCGGTGCCACAGTGCCTGTGCTGCTGCTCCTGCTCTCATGTGGGTCCTAGGGACATGCATTCTGGTCTTCACACTCGCACAGCAAGTGTTTTACTGACGGAGCCACTTTCCCAGACGTTCAATGCCTCTTTTTGTTGTTGTTGTTTTTCGAGACAGGATTTCTCTGTGCAACAAACAGTCCTGTCTGCCCTGGAGCTCCCTTTGTAGACCAGGCTGGCCTCCAACTCAGAGATCCACCTGCTTCTGCCTTCCGAGTGCTGGGATTAAAGGCATGCACCACCACCACCACTCCCCGGCTGCCTCTCTTATTTTTTAATTCAAACATGTTTCCTTGGTGACAGTGGCTCCAGGGCTCACAGAAATGTTCAGAGACAGCTTGTCCCATATTCTCACTCAATCTCTCTCTATAGAGCTGGGGAGCCACTACCCTCATCCAGTGGTCCTCTCTCCCAGATCTTTTCCAGCAGGCAATAAACCAAACAATATGTGTATGGACATTTGTCCCCAGGGTCCTCTGCTGGCTGAGCTGAACTCTTAGTTTGGAGAAGCTGTTGTGAAGGTATGCCCAGGTCTTCCTGCAAGATGCCTTACACGTCTGTCTGGTTTCATCACAGAACTGTACAAGCACATTTTTATTTTTGTTCTAAGTGCCCCAAACCCCCATGGCTGAGAATATAGAGGTGTGGAGGAATACCAGCCAGAGACCACAAGGCTTGATCTTGGCCAACAGCTGGTCTGAATGCATTTCACAGACCTTTGTTTCCTTTCTAAGTTTTACGGAATGACCACAAGTGGCTCTTTGAATGGAAGTCTTACATAGGGGAAACATTTGTTTTGTAGGAAAGAAAGCTTCAAGAAGGGTGCATCTCACTTCTTTCTGGACTGGGGCTTTGGTGTATGGACACTTGTCAACTACAATGACTAAGGTATGTGCTTAGGTTTGAGGTCAACCTTTTGGTACATCATCTAAGACATGTAAGGTCTGTGAATTTTGACGATGCAAGAAGCGGGTGCTATGCTTCCTGCCTTGACATTCTAGATGTGTACTGTGGTAACATTTCCTATGAACACTTGGACAAATATTTATTTACTCTAGATAGGGCAGATCAAGGAACGACTCCCTCCACACCCAGCTTGGTGAACCATTGGGCTTACTGAGGTCTAAGAGCATGGGTGAGGGGTTATTTACAGGAATGTGGTGACCTCCAAACATCCCCAGCATGGACAATGACTTCCTCATAGCTGCTGAGATGGAGCCCTCTTTCAGTTAAGCCTTTACCTCTACACCCTCTGGCACCTTCCCAAACTATGCGCAGTTGGGTTAGAATTTCACACAGCTGGAAGGAGAGTGCAGAAGTGAGCGGCTGGGATCTCAGGGTTGATCTAATCACCTGCTCCATTCCCGCAATGTTAGGGACTATCAACAGGTCTGATCTCATGAGGGTCGCCTGTGGGTACTCACAGCTGTTCTGATTAAGATGGTAACAGCCATGCTATGTCCAGAGGACAGCATTCCACAACAGTATGGAACCGAGGCTGTGAAAACTCACCTGTGAGGGCCATTTTCTTCCTCATTTTGCTCTCAGGAGCTGAGGTTACAAACTTCTGGTTCTTAGTCTCAGCAGTGAGGGTCAAGGACTCTCCTCAGCAGTGAGGGTCAAGGACCAGACTACTACCTGGTCTATGAAAAATTCATTTCTAACCAGGAGGCCCATCTCCCTGTTTTCATTTACCATCAATGTGTGTCCATAGGATCTCTGGCCTATCCATTCACCCCAGGAATGCTGAGCAGCTACTAAATGCACAGGCACAAACATTGGGGGCATGGTGGTCACTTCATAAACAGGTGGGTGCCATGTGGACCTGAGAGTCTCTTGAAAGAATGTGTATAGCAATTATAACACAAGGAAAAAAGTGTGACTTAACAAGGATTGAGATGGAAAGGGTACAAGAGTCAGACTCTCCACAAGGACGGGAAGGGTGGGGCCAGGCTGAGGCTGGTGGATCTGCAGGGCCAGTCTGAGAAGGGGCTGCTGAGGTGTCAGGCCATGGAAGCACAAAGAGTATTCTGGGCTAGGAAAGTCTTGATGTCTGGGATGACCTATTATGTACCTAATTTCTCTCCTAGGAGGAGGAGGAAGACTCCTAAAGACTCAGTAACTAAAGGAAACTTAGAAAGCACAGGAAGCTCCTGAAAATTACAAGGTTCACAAAGTCCCTGCCAAGATCACATAATCAGTAACAACTTCAGGGAAAAGAGACTCCCCAGATAGCCAAGTGCCTGCAAGTGTGCAGACAGTTCCAGGGATGTGGCTTTCCCAAGTCATCAACGATGCTGGATGCTGGGGTGGGCTGCTCAGTGATACAGCAGCCTCTGAATCACTCAAACTCCTGTAAGAAACCCCCATAAACTCACTGGATCATCAGGTTAGACTTTGGTGGGCTGGTTCATTGGACTGTTGTTGGTGGCCTATCTGGAGTGAGTGGACATTTGTTTATATATCCCCAGGAAAAGACACACAATAAGTCCAAGGAATGCAGGTGGAGAGAGTCTGGATTAGGGCACTAGGGCAGGCTGTGGAGGTGAGAAGCAGGCCTAACACATGGGCACTCACAAGCTGTGACAAGAAGCATAGGTTGTGTTTAAGGTAAAGAAGAAGCAGGGGCACTGGGGAAAGAGACTGAAAGCTGCCTGTGACCTGTTGAATTGGTGAGTTCAAGGTTCAGTGAGAGAGCTTGTCTCCAAACAGAGACATAAAGGAAGGCATTTGATGTTGACCTTTGGCCTCCACAGGCTTGTGCACACACATGTTTTCCTTCCGGCACACATACACGTGCACAGACATGAAAATGTGCACATGCATCACACACACACACACACACACACCATTCATTCATGTATCTTTCCTCTAATCTGTGGTTTAATAAGGAATTGTTGGGGAAAAGGGAGAGTAGAGAGAAGGGGGACAAGGGAAGGGGGTGACAGGGCTGCGGCTCTCACGATGCGGCTTATTGAGGGTCTCCTCTGAAGGCTGACAGTCAGGATGTCAGCTGAGCAAAGGAGCTGAGCACAGGAGAAATCAGGGCAGAAGCTGGGCCTCTGGGGGCCGCCAATGTGCAGATTGTGTTACTCAAAGGCTAAGAGATCTCAGGGAAGTCTGGAGCATCCTTCAGCACCAGAGGGACCAGTGGGAAGGGGGAAAGTCCAGGAGCCTGATTTAAAGGAGCAAGGATGGGCCTCTGGAGGGAGTAAGTGAGACTGGCCAGACTGGATGCAAGGAGGAGGAGGGAGGCGGGAAGAGAGAGAGAGAAAGGGGAGGAAAAGAGAAGGATGAGGAGGAGGAGGAAGGGGGAAACAGGAGGAAGAGGGGGAGGGGGAGGGGGAGGAGTGGGGCCTACTGAGGCTCAGGGGTGGGAGAAGTTTCTGCTGCGTGACATTCACATACAAACCAGAGGGGTGCTGGTAAAGACAGGAGTGCCAGGCTGTGTGGCAAATATGAGAGCAGCTTGGGTCATATTAGATACTGTCCACACAAACACACACACACACACACACACACACACACACACACACACACACACA
>CABHPP010118558.1:15360-29780 GCA_902168425.1 Peromyscus attwateri
ACACACACACACACACACACACACACACACACACACACACACACACAAACACACACACTAAAACTAGAGTCAGCCCCTCAGTGGATAGGTTGAAAGGTAAGAGTTTTCTTCTGGCTGTTCCTGCCCACTTCCTTTCCTTTCAGGTGTCTGAGAGGGTCTCTCTATGTGCCTAGACTGGCTTTGAACTTCTGACTCTCCCTCCTTCACCTCCTGGGTGCTGGGATTGTAGGTGTGCATCATCATGCCAGATTTTCCTTATGCTTTCAAAAGAGATCCTCCCAGTACAGTGACTTCCATTCCTTTCTTGAATTCTGAATTCTGTCATCAAGAAGGGCTTCTGGGGTGTGGAGGCAGATGCTTTGTAGGAGGCACCTTTCCCGAGTGTCCCCACTGTGACACTGTCCACATCACTGATGCCTGGCAATGGTGTCTAGCCATTAGAAATTGATTCACAGCCACAGCTTTCTGCAAACCACACCTAACTTCATGACCCTGTTTTGAGAGCATAGCTGTGTCAGCCAGCTTTCCCTCACTATGACAAATATCCAAAACATCACCTTATAAAGAAAAGAGGTTGGTATTGACTCATGGTTTCAAGGTCAGTCTGTGATTGACTGGCACTATTGCTTTGGGCCAGTGGGAGAACATGATGTCATGGTGGAAGTGTGAGGTGGAGCAGAATGACTCATCTCCTGGCCAGGAAGCAAAACCAGGAAGAGCCCACAGTCTTAGCATCCTCTCCAAAAGCATTCCCCCGAGGATCTCAAGGTTTCTCACTAAACCCCATCTCCTAAAGACGGCACTGCTTGCAGGGCACCGGATCAAGCGGTTAACATGCAGGCCTTCTGGAGACTCTGTTTCAAGCTATGGTAATACAGAATGGACTATGAACCTACCTCCCTGACTGCCTCTCTCAGGCAGCCGGTGTCTCTGGTGGCCTCTGGCTTAAAGCAGCTCACAGTGTTTGTGACTGTCTTCTTAGGACAGGGCCTGAGGTACTGGCTGCTTAGAAAGCAGGCAAGAAACGCAGGAGACAGGGCATCAGAGCAGAGTAGCTGTGTTCTAGTCCAGAGGCGCATGACACTGAGTCTGCATCTGTCCATGTATATTTCTGCACATCTCTGCAAATCTGCAGGCTTTGCTTCCCGGGATCCCACTGGCCATAGGTCAAATCTATCAGGAAACCATTGCTTCTGTCCTTGTGCCCTAAACAATAGAGACAACAGCTGTTTCCGCAGCATCCACACTGTTGTGGGTACTACAAGTGATGCAGAGGTAGTTTAACAGCTGTGGAGGGTGTGTGGAGGCTCTAAGTGGATCCTAGGGCATTTTATATGAGGAACATGAATGTGGGTTTGTGTACTCTTGGGGCTGTCTGAAAATGAACAATGCAGGACATGGTGACAGTTTAGAGGGAGAAGTACTTGCCTTGCAAACAGGAGAACCTGAGTTTGTTTCTTAGAACTATACAAAAAGCTGGGCATGCTGGCATGCTTGTAATCCCAATGCTGAGACACAAGCATCTCTGGGGCTTGCCTAGACCAGCTGGTGAGCTCCAGGTCCAGGGAGACACACCCTGTATGAAAGATAAGGTGTAGAGTGCTTGAGGGATGACAGTGAAGTTTGGTCTCCGGCCTCCACGTGCACACAAGCACACTTACAGAAAGTGAAAGACACACGGAAACTACAGTGGTCCAGTGCAGGGTGTGACTCTGGGGAGTTCATGACTCGGATAAAGGCATAACAGGTGGGACTCTGCAGTCAAGCCTCCCTCCTGCTGGCAAGACTCCAGGCCTGAGGGGCTCAGCAAAGCCTTGGGGTTCCTCTAGTAAGTAGGGTGTGCACCTACTACCTCTTCCCATTAGAAGGTTCAGAAGCTGGTATCTTTATTTCCTGTAGTACCCTTGAGATGATTTTTCAGACTTCCACATTAAGACCAATCTAGGGCTGAAGAGTGGAGCTGGAGGAAGGAAATATTGTCATCTTCAGCAACAGAAGCAGTAGTCACGCATGACTGTATGCAGCCACCTCTTTGATTCATGGAGTTTGGGGCAAAAGGTTGGTGGAAGAAAGACCATCGAGGGGAATTTAAACAAAGTACCTATCTTTTAAAAAGAAGGAAACAGCAAACAACATTAACATGAGGGAATAAGGACTCTCAGCCAATCACTACTCATGGAGTCCTAGCTTCCTGATTGATAAGAGAGAGAGAGAAACGAGATATGGAAAAATGTACAAGAAGATCTAGTGCTCTGAGCATCGAGGTGGACAGATGCCAGAATGAGGGGTGACATGATGACTCTGGAGAGTCAGGTTGCTTTCGTGTGTGTGTGTGTGTGTGTGTGTGTGTGTGTGTGTGTGTGTGCGCGTGCTCTAGTCAGTACGTGATTCGGTGGGACCCTCATAAGTGAGTAAATCCCATCAAGTTGTAGTAGCCAAGTGGTTTTGCATGCACCATTTCTGCTGGTCTTCTGGGATGCACGCCTGGTTCTATCTGCTGGGTACACCTGTCACATCACCGTCTGTCTTTACCTTTCTCTTCCCACCCCTTAGTTCTCAATGCTCTCTTACCCAGGCCTGTTTCAATTTCTGTCCATGATGCCACATCAGTCACTTATTTTCTTGAGCATTTCCTATTAGCCCAGGGTCCCATGGACTTCAGAGACCTTATCACCACCTTCTTTTGTCCCTTTTCCAGGTGGTATGATTCAGTCTCCTCTCTGGGCCTCTTTCATCCTGCCTTTGGGTCCACTCAGCACCCATGTTGGCTCTTGTCCTCTGGTTCCCACCCACTCATCAGACCCTCCTCACCTGGTGACCTTTGCATAGACATTACTGAGAGGATGTCTTGACCCTGGAAGGCTTGCAAACTCTCCTAGGTGGAACTTTGGCATCTGGCAGTGACAGTGTTATGCAGAGGCTCGGGGGATCACTCCCAGGATCTGAGCCAGGAGGAGTGGGGCATGCTGGGTCTGCACTCCAGGAGACCAAGTTCAGGGATGCTCCCATTTCTCATAGAATAGGGAGAAGGCAGCTTTACCAGTGGTCACAGGGAAGGGTCTCCTTCCTGGGAGAGTTTCTGGGAATGCCAACCAGGGGTATCTAGGGATCTTGAGGAGATGGGGGGGGGGGGGGGGGGGGGGGGGGGGGGGGAATCGATATCACCTCAAGCACCAAGGGGTAGGCTCTGGGTGACCTGCCCAATTCTACCTGCCCCTGGAAATTAGCATCTGAGTCCACACTCAGCAGTTTCTGATCTTTTTGGCTTTGAGATTAGAGTGTCTGTGGCCAATCCTGTTTCTAGCACCTTGCTAGGGCTTTGAGTGAGGTCAGGGTTCTGTCAGGCTCCTGAATTGAAGGCATGAGCTGTCCGCAGACCTTACTGTCCAAGCTCCTATGGACCACTGTGAGTTTAAAAGTTTATGGTGACTAGTCATCCGATCATCAGAGTAGGTCAGCTCAGGCACCCTCTCAGCCATTGCCAAGAGTCTTAGTGGAGTCATCTTTGTGGATTTCTGGGGACCTCTCTAGCACTCTGCTTCTTCCTATTCCCATGGTGTCTTCATTTATCATGGTGTCTCTTTCCTTGTTCTCCCACTCTTCCTGATCCAGCTGGGACCTCCCGCTCCCCTAAGCTCTCTTTCCCCTGACCCTTGCCCTCCATTACCCCCCACCCCCACCCTCAGTTTGCTCATGTAGATCTCATCTATTTCTCTGTCATTGAGTGATCCCTGTGTCTTTCTTAGGGCCCTCTTTACTGGGTAGCCTCCCTGGAGTTGTGAGTTGCAGTCTGATTATCCTTTGCTTTACATCTAGTATCCACTTATGAGTGAGTACATACCATGTTTGTCTTTCTAAGTCTGGGTTACTTCACTAAGGATGATTTTTTTCTAGCTCTATCCATTTGCCTGCAAACCTCATGGTGTCATTGTTTTTCTCTGCTGAGTAGTACTCCATTGTGTATATGTACCACATTTTATTTATCCATTCTTCAGCTGAAGGGCATCTAGGTTGTTTCCAGCTTCTGGCTATTACAAATAATGCTGCTATGAACATAGTTGAGCATGTGTCCTTGTGGTATGATTGAGAATTCCTTGGGTATATGCCCAAGAGTGGTATAGCTGGGTCTTGAGGGCTAACTGTCATGATAGAACTCTCATCCAGTAACTGGTGGAAGCAGATGCAGAGATCCACGGCCAAGCCCCAGCTGGAACTCCAGGAGTCCAATCGGCGCGAGAGAGGAGGGATTATATGAGCAAGAGATATTGAGACCATGATTGGAAAAAGCACAGGGACAAATAGCCAAACTAGTGGAAACACACGAACTATGAACCAATAGCTGAAGAGCCCCCATGGAACTGGACCAGACCCTTTGCATAATTGAGACAGTTGATTAGCTTGAACTGTTTAGGAGGCCCCCAGGAAGTGGGACCAGGACCTGTCCTTAGTGCATGAGCTGGCTTTCTAGAACCTAGGGCCTGTGCTGAGACACTTTGCTCAGCCTTGGTGTAAGGAGGAGGGGACTGAACCTGCCTCAGCTGAGTCTACCAGGCTGAGCTGAATCCCCAGGGGAGACCTTGCCTTGGAGGAGGTAGGAATGGGGGGTGGATTGGGGAAGAAGACTGGGGGGTGGGAGAACAGGGGAATCTGTGGCTGATGTGTAAAATTAAATTAATTATAAAATAAAAATTAAAAAAGAAAAAAGTTTATGGTGACATACAGTGACAAGCTTCTAAAAGAATACTGGGGTGGCTGACAATTGAGAGCCACATAGAAAATCTGGGTTTACCAGGGCTCCTGGGTGCTCTAGGGAGGAGAATCACATTAATGTCATCCCTCAATTCTCACACATACGTGTGTGTGTGTGTGTGTGTGTGTGTGTGTGTGTGTTACATGTGTGTACACCCACACACTTCACTGACTGGTAGATTGAGTCCCAGGCACAGCCAGGGAATACTGCCATAAGGGAACTCAGACCAGAACAGTTTGCTCTGTGTGTAAACACTGATAGGAGCATGCATTTGGGTATGTAAAGAAATGGCCCTGGTGAATGAGCATGAAACATATTTCTACCACCCTGAACATACTGGAAGCATGCTGCTGCCTCCAGCATGGTCCTTGAAGACTCTCAGGGACATTTGTGACTGGTTTCAAACAGTCCCTCCCCGACTGTAGAGTTTCTGCTTCCCTTCTTCAGAGCCAAGCAGAACGATACAACCCTTGAGGAATAGAAAAGACGGTCACTCTGACCTTCTAGGGTTTTCTCTCTGCATGGCTATCAATAAAGACTTGACTGAAGGACTTCTGGAGAAAGAGGGAACCAGGGGCCTCCCAGATAAACACATGTCCCACCTGGGAAAGGTCCATGTGTTGATGGACTGGTAGGACCCCTCCTACTTCCTCAGGAGTCAGGACTTATAAAGGGATGTTTGATTTTACTCTCCATTTAGAAGAAATAAATGAGGCATGCTTTCGTTTAGTGGGAAGAAATGCTCAGTGAAAACCAATGAATTAAACTTCAGTCGTGTGTTCAGAAAAGCACATATTATGACTTTGTGAACTCACTCACATTTGAACTTGAAACTTCCAAGTGTTTTAAAGTGAACATCATTAGTTTTAAGCACTATGTGAGCCAGCCTGGCTTCCCAGTGCATACGGCTGCCTTCCACTCTGTGGGTCTGAACATAAACCTACCAGCGGCAGCACCAAGCCTTCTACTGGGGAAAGGAAGGCCTGGGATATTAATTACGAATCTGTGGATGCCCTCCAAGCACCATGTCTACTGGGGACTCTAGTAAGCTGTCTGTGACTCAGAGTATTGCTGCTTCCTGGGACCTGTGAAATGTCAGCAAGCAGAACACACACAAAAAAAAATCCAACAGACATGACCATGGCAAGCGTGTGAGGGTCTGTCTCTGCCTTTGCACAACACGCTGACTCTTTTAGGCTGGAGGTACAGAGGAAGCTTCTGTGTGGATGAGTGTGTGTGTGTGTGTGTGTGTGTGTGTGTGTGTGCGTGTGTGTGTGTGTGTGTGTGTGTGTGTGTGTGTGTGTGTGTAGGCTAGCGGACAATCTCAGGTATAATTCCTTAGGACACTGTCCACCTTGTTGTTTTGAGACAGGGTTTCTCATTGGCTGAAACTTGCTGACTGGGCTGGGCTGGATGGCCATGAACTCCGGAACCTCCTGTCTCCACCTCCCAGCACTGGGATCACAGGTGGGCATCACCACACTTGGCTTTTAAAACATGGCTTCTGGGGCTTTAACCTTGGTCCTTGTGCTTGGAGGCACGTGCTTTACCAAACAGGGCATCTTCCCAACCTGGAAGCACCTGGTAATATCACCTATCTGAAATGGCCTGGTGACCAGGAGCACTCCAGCTGACCACACTGTTAGACACAGGCTCGCCTGGGTCGTTGTGAGATGCTGTGGGAAGCCTGACACAAGCAGGGTGGAGATGCTGCTGTGCATGGGAAAGCTTCACTACGGGTGCTCGAGACTTAACGCTAGCCATGTGAGGACTCAGCTTCCGGTCTCACCCCTGAGAGACAGCCCTGACTCAGCAGTGGCTGCATGTTGAATGTCCCACAGAGGATCCCACATTGAGGCTTGTTCCTCTGAGATGGTCCCTTTGGAAGGTTGGAGGAGCATTCAGGAGGCAGGGCCTCATAGGAGGACAGTAGATCACTGGGGGTATGACCCAGAAGGAGATATTGGGAGTGCCTCTTGACCTTCCCTTTGTATTGGCTGCCACAAGGAGATCAGCTTGCTCTCCTATGAACTGGGTATGACGTGCCATTCCAACCACAACCCTGGCACAGCAGGGTCAACTGACTATGAACTGAAGCCTCTGAAACCAGGTATTAAAATAAACGTCTCCTACTCTGTTGAATTTCTCGAATATTTTTTCATGGTGAAATGCTAACAATCTATCATTTTCCTTTAACTTGGTGCAGAGGTTTTCTAAACTATTCTGGGCATCCTATTACATGTTGGTTATAAGGAATCAGAGAAACTGAGCAAGGCATTTGGCTTGGAGTAGGTCCACGTGTGCTTTTTATCTCCAAATGTTTGAACTACCATCTATGGAAGCCGCTTCCCCTAACCATCAAAGAGTCTTAGAAACTGGCCCTTTCAATCCCCTAGGATCTTTCTGGTCCACATCTGTGACTCATAAATATGAGGGACAAGCTTGGTTAGCTTGACACGTTCATGTAGTGAATCAGGGAGGGAATGAGCAACTGGTTATTTGAAGAGATCACTTACATAGCACGGTTTTGGGGAAATCTAAGGGTAATTTTATTTTGCCTAAAAGGAATGAGTTGTAGATTGCCAGCATGTATATTTAGAAGTGCCGAGGACGGAGGAGGGAATGGCCATGACTGCTGCTTTGAAGACCAGGACGAGAATGAAGGACAGTGAAGGGTCTGTGCGCGCACTCTGGGCTCATCAGTCAGTGAGCCACGAGCAAGCAGCTCCTTACACTGTTGGGCCGAATAGGAGGGGGTGTTGTCAGGATCTAGGAGAGAACCCGGGAAGTGTTGGGAGTTCCAGGAGGCCTGCCAGCTCTGATTGTAGGCTAGCTGGTGGAGACTAGGAGGGGCTGTGCTACTTTGAAGGGAAACCAAGTGTGGCTTGGGACCTCATTTTCTTGGACAGTGTGAGCATCAAACATTGCGCGAGGTTAAGAAGGAACCGCAAGCTACAACTGAAACCAGTCTCACCCCTTGGCGAGTGGGTGGGGGCTTGGAGCCTGATCTGACATGCTTTAGGAAAGATAAAGCAGTTCTTTCATGTCAACAGCTTAGTGACTTGTTTGGATTTTTCTTTGTGTGTGCACACATGTGCATGCTGGTATATGCTAAACTTTGGAGTTTTTATTTGTGTGTGTGTGTGTGTGTGTGTGTGTGTGTGTGTGTGTGTGTAATGCCAGAGCCCGAATTGCATGTGGAAGTCTGAGGGCAACACACCTTGTGAGAGATAGTTCTCTCCTCCTATTATGTGGGTCCTGGGGATTGAACTCTGGTCATCAGGCTTGGCAGCAAACACCTTTACCTCCTGAATCATCTTGCCAGCCCACTTTCTCACTTTTTTTTTTTTAAAAAAAAACCGGAATCTCACACTGGACTGGAACTCTCCAAGCAGGATAGCTTGACTGGCCAGCAAGCCCCAGGGATCTACCTGTCTCTGCCTCCCCTGGGGTTGCAAGTAGGTACTACCACACCCAGATTTTTTTATGTGGGCTTTGGGGGTCGGGTCTTTATGATTTCAGGGCAAGCGTGTTACTGATTGAGCAATTTCCCCTGCCCTATGACTATACAGAACGAACACCTCCTATACATCAACTCTATAGTTGACTGGGAAATTCCCTCAATCCTTTATATGAAAGATGGGGGGAAGGGAAGTGAGCTTGTTTCAAACGTACACACACAGCAGTGTCAGCCCACGTGGCTGCATTTCCCTCAGGAAGGGCATTTCCCAGCCAGTCCTGCTGCTACCTGGGGTTTATGAGAAGGATGGCTCTAGGGGAGGCACATTGCCTTTTCCTTCCTACTTCCGGATGGGACGATATTTGTGCAGCTTGGTGCTGCAGCAGCCCCCTTAGACCACGAGGTGAGAGTGGATACCCAAGCATTTAGCAAACGGTACCCGAAGACATAAGGTGCGGCTCTTGGTTAACGTGCATCTACTGTCTGAGCCTCTGAAGGGAGGGAGGAAGGCACCCCTGAGATGCTGAAAATCAAGCATGGCTGCTGTGGAGCAGCGGGAGACGTGTGGAGTCAAGTCACACCTACGATGCTATGATTCAGATATGTCTGGATCACCATGAAGTCAACACTCCTGGCCTGATTCAAGAGGCAAAGGATGGTCTGGGTTGAGTTTCCCAACACCCACATACCAAGGATGTCCGCAGGAGGGAATTCTGGCCTGGAGGAAGGCTGGGTGGCATGGGAGTAAGGGGGAGTATTTGAAAGTGGTTTGCTCTTGTGAGCCCAGTGTGCCATGGGAAGGAGAGAGACTCAAGTCCCCGACTCTCTCCACCACCATTTAAAAAGATGCATGCATGCACGGAGTTGTGGTTATTTGGTGGCATGCTGTCAGCAGTTTTTCAGAATTAGGTGAGCCTTCCCTGCACAGGAGCCAGCACAGCCCGTGTACACACGCTATCCATACAGCACTGCTGTCTGTCTCTAAGGATGTGGCTGGCTCTGCCTCTGTCCTGCCCTTCCTGCCCTTCCTCCTGGATGTCTTCCTTCTAATTTCTCCACAGCCACACAATTTCTGACAACCTCAGCACCCAGTCCTCCTCCTGGGTTCCTCTTGGCTGCTTCCCAGGTACATACTGAGTGTGTGAGGGCCTGGGCCCTCCAGCCTCTCTCGATCCCTGGCCATGAGTAGGGCATTCATCCTAAAGCAGAGCTCCCTGTGGTTACCACCACAGGGCCTGAACCTCCCAGGAAAGGCCCTCTCGGCTCCTTTGATGAACAGGTGAATCTCCTTGATCTTCAAGTCTTGTAACCTACTAGAATACCTTTGATCCTCAAAGCTGCTTTCAAACCCACCAGCTGGGGGCTAACGGGCAGACACCAGAAGCCTTGATATCTTTCCAGGAGTGCTTCAAGGTTGGGCTTCTGAGGGAAAGGGGCCCATTCCCACACTGCTGAAGCTTGTGCCCACCTGCACCTGAGAAGACAGGGGCAGACAGAAGTGGCTGCCAGCATATGATGGGGTCAGCACTGTGCCCCTTTTGTGGCTCCAGGCCCACTGAGGAATTCCCTTGGTGATCACAGCCTGCAAAGCATTAGTGAGAGAGATGTGGCTGGTAGGAGTGGGCCTTCCTTCCTCCTCCTCTCCTCTCTCTGATGTTCATGGGAGGTTCTAGGACAGGTGATATGCACACAGTGTGGTTTGAATATGAACCATCTCCCATAGGCTAATGTGTTTGAACACTTGGTTTCTGGTTGGTGGTGCCATTGGGAAGGTTCTAGAACATCTAGGAGGTGGTGTCTTGTTGGAGGAAGCAGTTCTCAGAGGGTGTGCTTTGAGGGTTTATAGCCGAACCCTGCTTCCTTCCACTGTTTGCATTCTGACTTCAAATGCGATGTGAGGGGCAGTCTTCTGCCTCCACACCCTCCTCCCATGATGGATTGTAGCTCCTTAAACCGTGAGCCAACATGAGCCCTCCTTCTCTTTAGTTGCTACTTCTCAGGCGTTTTTGTAATAGAGAGAAAAGTAAATTGCACACACATCAAAGCAAAGCGATATAAGATCGTCCACTCGGGGAAGAGAGTGTTCCTGGCTGAAAATGGGCTTGTTTCAAAGATGGCACCCAAGATGCAAATGGAGGAGGCTAGGCAGATGGTGAGAAGGTCCAGAGGCAGACGAGGGTGAAGGCTGGAGGAAGAAGGAACTCCCGGAGCCCATTGGAGGGAAAATCTGGGTTGATGAACTGAAGGGAAAGATGAAAGCCAGCTGGGTCTTGTGGGACTGGCTCTGGCGGGGTCCAATTTCTGATAATGACCTTGTCTCTTCAACCTTTCTGAAAGCTACTTCAAAACAAAGGCATGCCAGAGTTTGGATCAGAAGTGTCCCCCACAGGCTTATGATTTGATTTCTCTGCCCTCAGCTGTCGAGGCAGCTGCTTTGGAGGTTGTGGTGCATTTAGGGGATGGGCCTGGCTGGCAGAGGTGAGTCACTAGCTGCGGCTTTTGAAGGTGATGTCAGCCTCTGCTCCCTGCTTAGGCCTCCCTGCTTCTGGATCCATCATGACAAGCAGCTGACTCATGTTCCCAGTGCTGTGGGTGGGGCTTTCCTGTTGACATTCCTGCTCTACCATGCTGCACTGAAATCTCTAAAATTTCCCACCAAAATGGACACTTTCTCCATCAGGTTGTTTCTGGTCAGATGTTTTGTTAGAGCCGTGAGAAAAGTAACTGATGTGGGGAGTATGGAATCTGTGAGTATGTCTGTGCATCTATGTGTGTGTGTGTGTGTGTGTGCGCGCGCGCACGCACAGGAGTCTACATACTTATGTGTGTTCATGTCTTCATGCTTGTTTATGCATGTGTGTGCATGTTGCATGCTTGTTTGTATGTGTGTGTGTTTGTATGTGTGTGCATGTCTGCATGCTTGTGTATGTGTTTGTGTATTCAAGCTGGTTTTTGTGTATTTGTGTGTGAATGTGTGTGCATATTTGCATGCTTGTTTGTGTATGTATATGTGTGTACATATGTCTGTATGCTTGTGGGGGTGCAGAACCTTCACTAGTTTCTCAGGTACAGTCCATTTTTATTAATTTTTGAGACAGAATCTCTCATTGGCCTGGAACTCTTTGATTCAGCTAGCCTGGCAGAGATCTCCCTGCCTCCACCTCTCCAGGGGTGTACCATCTTTCCTAGCTTTTCTTTCTTTTTTTTTTTTTTAATGTGGGTTTTGGGACTGAACTCAGGTTTTCTTGCTGTCTTAAAAAGAAAGAAAGGAAAAAAGAAAAGAAAACCCATCCAATCTAGCAGAGACATCCCGGGTGTAGGGTCGGTGAGAGTCAAGGGCGGTCTTGGGAACTCCCTTCCTTTTCCTTGAAGCCTCCTGAGGCCCCGGGCAGGGTAGGGGCTGTCTTAGCAGAAGTGGCACCAGTCTTCAGGGGCTGTGGTGGCTCCTGTCAGCCCACATCTTAAGTGGCTGTCTGCCTTCTGTTCCCTAGAGCACCCACACAGGCTGAAAGCTGGCTGTCCACTGGCAGGGAAAGTGGGTATCCCAGCATTTCCCATGCCCAGTCACATGAACAGTCTACCTGGGAGGCCCCCCCCCCCCCCAGGCAGTGGGAGAGGGCTGGGTGATAGAAAACTTCAGCTGGATCAGTGGTTCCCGAAGTGGGACACCCTGGGCTGGAAGCATCGCCTCTCCTGTGAGGCAATCGTCTTTAATAAACCTTCCTCTGTGCTCTGTTCTGAGAGAGCTGCATTTTAGCATCAGCAGCGAGCTGACTGGGTAGAGGAGACCCCAGTTCCCAGCCAGTGGGCTGCTAGCTCAGCCTCTCTCTCCCCAGGCTCTCTCCTCTGTCTGGGCTTCTGGTGGCTTCGTCAGACACTGTTTTCAAGACCCATTTCCCTCCTCCTGCAGCCCCCAGCCGCCCTTCTCCAACTTCTCACCAGACCACACTTACGAGACTCAGAGGTGGATGGGGCACACACCAAGAGGCAGACCGCAGAAGCGGTTCCTCTCTTTTCTTTTTAAATTTTGTTCATGTTCAAAATGTGGGCATATGCCCCACAGTCTAGCTTAGAGGTTCTCAACCTGTGGGTCGTGACCCCTTTGGGGGTCAAATGCCCCTTTCACAGGGGTCGCTCAAGAACATTGGAAAACACGGGTATTTACATTATGATTCATAACAGTAGCAAAATTACAGTTATGAAATAGCAGTGAGAATGATTTTATGGTTGGGGGGTCACCACACCATGAGGAGCTGTATTAAAGGGTCTCAGCATTAGGCTAGCAGGTCACACGGGGCTCTTCGCTCTTGTGAAACAACCCTTGCAGTGCCTGAGGCACGTCTGCTGCCTGTTGTTCTGGTTGGTATTAGTTGCCTCCTGTTGCTATAACAGAATGCCTAACAAAAACAACTTAAGGGACTTAAGGTTTATTTTGGCTCATGGTTTAAGGGTATAGAAAGGCAAGAGTATGAGCAGCTGGTCATATTGCATCTGCAGTCAGGAAGCAGAAGGATGAATGATGACATTCCATTAGTTAGCTTTCTCCATTTCCCCCTTTTTACTCAATCCAGGACTCCAGCCTATTGGATGTTGCTGCCCACGTTCAGGGTGGGTCTTCTTTCCCCCGTTAAATCTCTCTGGAAATAGTTTCACAGACACACTCAGAGGTGTGTCTCCCAGGTGACTTCAAGTGCAGTCAGGCTGACAAGGAAGAGTAGCCATCTCAGGTGTCATAGGCCAGTGGCTCCTCTTGGCCAAGCTGACAGGACTTCCCTGAGGGCCACAGAGCCTCCTTTTCTGCCTCAGGGTAATACCAGAGATCAGTGTTGCACCATGCCACTGATCAAGGTCCCTTCCAAATACTCTTTTTCTTAATTCAATTCTCACAGCTGTCTTGTCTTGCCTCCCAGTTCAATGATGGGCACAGATTCAGAGTGCAGGTGGAAATGCTCATCTGCTGTGCCAACCTGTGATGGTGACCAGCTAGTGGACCAGTGTCCAACCCAGCAGTTAGTCTCTTACTCAGGGTTTTCAGTTAACTTGGTCAGAGATCCCCAAGTTAGTCATGGAAGGAGCCGTGGTAGCCCTCAACAGTGGGTCAGATGCCCTGACCCCCAAACACATCTGAAATTTCAGGGTGGGTCCAGCAACTCTACCAGATCAAATCCTTCTGGTATTCTAGATGTCATTCAAATTTGAGAATCATTGCCTTATAAATAATCCCAATCCTGGTGCCAACATGCAGACCCCTGAGGAGGGAAGCAATCCCAGGGAAGCTCTGTTGAGGACTACAGATAAGCCTTTCAATGTATTCATCCAGGGACGTTTCATTGGAGGACCTTCCTCAACCAAAGGCTGGTAGCCAGGGCTGCTTTCATGCCTGGGTGTGTCACACTCAGAGTCACATCTCCAAGGGTTTTCATGGAATCTAGACTAAGACCCAGTCACAGAGAAGCAGCAGATGTGAAGTCCAGGCTGTGCTCCTGGCCTTTAATTCAGTTATAAAATGAAACACGCCCTCAAATGAGTAGCAGACAGACTTTCAAACCTTAAAACTGGGTGAAGTCAAAATGATAGCACCAACTGAATGCACCAGAGGAGTCTTGGTGGCCCGGGTGGCAGCCAAGAGTGTGGTCACCATGGGGCAGTTGTGCTCTGCCACTCTCCTGAGGTGCGACGGCTCCTGTCCTGCGTGGCGGTGAACCTGGAGAGCTCACTCACACCACTGGCCAAGAGTACGGTTTGGCACAGACACTGACAGGTCGCTGACCTGTCACCTGTGCAGTTTCACTGTGACTCACACCCTTGGGTTCTGGCCTGTGTGTTCACCAAATGCAAACGCCGGGAGAGAGCCCAGGGCTGCCCACTCCTTTCTGATGAGTGCGTTTGGCCTGATGCCCCAGTCACTGCAGCCACTCCCGTTGGGCCTGCCGATGTGGACTGAAGGCCAGCAGCTCTTCAGAATTGTCTGGTGTCAGATGGGGACAGCTGAGGCATCCAGCCCTGCAGACTAAGCAGTTGTCACATTCTCAGCCTTTCCAGCATGGACTACCCACTCCCTAACCTGGAAACCAATAAATCTCTCTATAACGAATGTTCATTCTACTCCTTCTGTTCCTTTAGGGAACGCAGACACAGGCCTGTGCCTTTTGACTCAGTGTTTTTAACTTAAAAAATTGTGCTGAAAATATAAATAATACAAAATTGACC